>JAAGNO010024039.1:0-21696 GCA_033439905.1 Ceryle rudis
GGTTCGCCTGAGGGGACGCGACGGCGAAGGCGGGGGGGGGGTGGGGGTGTCGAAGGGGTGGTTTTAAAGAGCCCGCGGAGGCACAGCCGTGAGGGGAGGTATGGTCTGAGGGGGATGCTGGGCCGGCTTGTAATAAAACAGGGAAAAAATGAACGGCCTAGTCCTTCCAGTCAGAAATCTCCCATCGCCGCTGGCCTTGGGAGACGTGGCTGGCCGGGGCAAGGTGGTTATTTTCCACCAGCAATCCCGCCCCGGGAGACTGGAACAGGTATGTCAAGTATTGCAGTGCTCCTCGGTTAATGAACAGGTCACTCGCCCCTCAGAATTTCTCCTCATCATTAACTGCAAACGACGTTGATTTTTGTCCCTCGGTTTACAGTGAGTGGTGTGTCCACCTGTGCTGCCTGGCGGTACAGGAACCTCACATCCCTGCTCTGTGGAGGACCAGAAAGGGGCAGGGTGGGTTTAAACAGTTACTTTGCACTAGTTTAATGTTTTGGACAAAACAGTTCCATGGGTAGGGTTTTTTTTCCCCATTATTATCCTGCTTTGTGCAATTCTAACTATGTTTCTTTGCATTACCAAGGCTGAAGTTATGTACTCAGTATGTAAGCTTTACATTGCTTTGAAAATGTATATCCAGTGGTCTTCGGGAAGGATCACAGTCTGCTGTACAGGATATCGGCTGTGGCCACGGCCACCAGAATGCAGCCTGACCCTCCGGTCAGGAACGTGGGGTCTATCCAAAAGGGCAGGTCTCAGCCACTGCACGGGTGGCAGTGACTAGTACCCGAAGACTGGACGAGAACCAGACCTAGTCAGTTCCCTTGGTTCAGAGCCCAGGACTCCCTGTGAAATAGTTGAAATGAGCTCTTTCTCTGCCCTTAAAGGCAGCCTGTTCTGGTAACTCAGCACTTTCTGACTGAAGAGCTGCCAGATTTGCTTGCAAGACCTACCCCCATGTGCTTTTAGGCTCTGCTCCTGTGCTGCAGCCCTGCTGCTGCTGTCACTCCACTGCCTCGAAAGTGGATGGCGTGCCTTACCCCTGAAAGGTCAAAGCATCCTATGGTATTGCTCCTCTCACTAACCTCAGGGCAAAGCTGGCAGCCGAGAAACTTTATTTAAGCTTAGCAGCTGGTGGAGGAAGGGGATAATGCCAGTTCAGCTCTCATTAAGAAGCTGGCTGTAGCCTTACATGAACCTGTCAATAAAACACAAGGAATTCAAAATTTGTGTCCCAGTGTGCTGTAAATGCTTCATACAGTGAAAAGAGTTCTCTACAACCATCCAAGTCTATCGCAGACCTCCCAGAGATTTTACGTTTCAGGTGTTACGGCACGGGCAGCCCACAGAGCTGGTGCTCCAATTGCAGTGTTGCAAAGTTGTCTTCGCAGATACTTTGAAGGGCTCCTTTCCTTCTTTTTGCACAAAGATAATTTGGGCTGATTCTAAAGCTGAGTGATTTTGCAAGACAGCCAGTTCTGTTTTCCCACTTCCCTAATTTCTGTCTCCTTTTAAGAAGGACTTCGGTTCCAGTTTGACCTTCAGTTGTTCCTGGAGTGTGGCCAGCTCCTTCCACAGGCAGCCAGTTTTTATTATCTCCAGCTCAAACCAGTTCCTGCTCAAACATTACAGCTCGCACCCGATCACATTTAAGTACCTGTTAGTACTCGGCCACATACTTCTGAATATAGAGCAATCCAGGATGACTTTTGTTACTTGTAGTGACTTTTCAATGAGCCCTCTGAAATAACCGCTCTTCTTGTATTTTCTACCCAACTCAGACCGTGAGATCTGTAATGCTTTCAACAGCCAACAGACTATGTTTGGCGAGCTGCCTTGAGCCTGACATCAGGGCCATATCAGCAGTTGACTTTGCTGCCCAGCATCTATTCACATGTCTTTGAGCGATCCACGTGCTACTGCTGTGCTACTGGTTACACAGTCTTACATCAGTTTTGTCCAAAAGCCAGTTCTTTCCTGCTGGGCTGCATAGGGCTGAGGTTTAATTAATTAGCTCCCAGCCCCCTAATCTTACTGCTCCTGAGTTTCCTCAGGCATTTTTTTGTGTTTCTTTTTTAAACCAAAGAGGGCCACCCTCAAACAATTCTACCAGAGAGCTCTCCTTTTTTGTTCATTGTTTCTCGTTTCAATGTTTCCACTGCTACTTACAATGGAAAATTGTTTCTCTTCTGGTCTCTGCATTGAAGACATTTTTGCCTAGTGTCCTGATGCTAAAGTGAATGGTTAGTGAAGTGACCCAGATGGTTATGGGCATTATTCAAACTGTCTTATCATTTTGTCACTAGTTGTAACCACCGGAGAGTTCCTTTTGTCCCTTGGGAGCTTTTGTAATTATTAGTCATGTCATTCATTTGCTTTGTTCACGTCCCGTTGGCTGCCTGATGAAAGCAAGTCTGGCACATGGGAAGGAGTCGACCACTCCCTGCCCTGGCACAGCCTTCTCACCTTCGATGTTTGCACTTTCTGTCTGAGAAGGAGTTAATCTGACCCTCAGTCATACAGTAGATGACTGTGGGAAAAAAATAAACACTCGATGTGCTATTGGCATGTGTAAAAATAAAGACAGATTACCCAGTCCTTCCATTGTGTCTGCCAGGGGCAAAGCCTCAGCTGGAGCACCATGTCCAGCCACGCGTGATGCCTGTAGAGGGGTCTAGAGAGGAGTTAGGAGCGGGGGACTCTGATCTCCAGAGGTCCCTTCCAACTTCTACCATTCTATAATTCTATGAATAAGGCTGAGTCTACAAAACACAACCTGCCAGGAAAGACTGAAAAAAATTAGACTTGTTTATTTTTTTAAAAGATTGAGGATAACGTAATCTTCAAGACTGAAAGGTGGCCATACAGAGGAAAGAAATTGTCTGTTCTCCACCACTTGTATTAGACATTAGAACAGATTTTCTAGTGGTGTGGACCATGCTAGATGAGACTGACTGAGGAGCTTGCAGTGCCTTGGTCATCATAAGCTTTTAAAAACTGTTAAGCAGCTGTTTCTCGGGAGTAGTTTCAGTCTGGAATGAACCAGGATGGACTCTCAAGAATCTTTCCAGACTTTTTTCCTGTAATTATTCAATGACATTTCCTGCTCCAGCTTCTAGCGTATGTCATATGGGTTTACAATGACAACACTTCGTACAGTTTCTGACTTAGACTTTGCTGCAGAGTGCAGAGTTCAGGGAGAAAGGAATGTGAAAGCAGGAATAACAGTAACGGTTATTTTCTATCCTTTTAGTTAATATTTTTGTTTGGTTGTTTTTTTTCCGATAAGCTGATTTGGGCTCTGGCATCGACAAGAGCCAAAGGTCTTTATTGTATCCTGCTTTTGCGGATATAAAAAGATCGTATTATTTGTTTTTAAGGCATAAAGGATGAAGGAACAGAGGACAGTTCTGGGATTTGAGGGTGAAGGAACTGAGGATAGTTCTGGGCTTTGAGGGGACGAGTGAGTCATACAGCAGGAGTTCCCAGCAAGGCAATTCTAGTAAACCTGTAATCCAGACAAAATTGTCCGAAAGTGTTGCAATCTCCCAGGAAGTCCTGGGAAATTGATTTCTCTTCATTTCAGAGACTCCCTAGAGAGATAATAATTCCTATGCATGTCACAGTGTTGGGTTTTAAATTATTTGAATGAACAAATGAAAAGCTGTTAAAGATTCTCAGATAGGGACTACAGAAGGCATTTCACTACTGTGCAATACTTCCCAATCTCAACAGGCAATCTGAGAAGTAGGCTGTTGTCCTCTGCTCACTTGCCAAATAAACATCAGTCACAATTGCTTCACAAAGACTTTTGTCCAGCATGGCACTGCAGCAGCTGGAAGAAATGATGCCAGTTTGAATTCTAGTAGAGGTAACACAAAGAAAAGCAAATATGTTTCTATCCCCTACTAAAAACCAGGCAGCATGTGGTGGAAGGTGTCGCTTAAGCTTTTCCTCAAGAAAGAACAATTCAATGTTGAATGAAGGACAGAGAGGTCGGTGTGATGCCAAAGAACATGGTATGTACAGTAGGTTTTCTATCACTTTACGTACACCCCTTACTTAGCAGTACTCAATATCCAGGGACAGCAGGAAGCATCCGCTGGGGGAAATACACATTTGCACTTGCCTGTCCTGGGAAAGCAGAGCTGCAGGTCGACGTAGTTCTACAGTGACAGAAACGTGACTCATACAAGATAATGGACAGGGAAATGTGGCAGCAGGTGACCCCAAGCCATGTCCTTCACAACAGGATTCAGGTTGATCAAAACACAGAAATGCCTGCGTAGGAAAATTTCAAACTTTCAGTGCTGTTACTTCTTAAAGGAGCCTCACTATTCCCTTTCCTAATTCTGAAGTTTTTGTCATTTTATCTTGGTGTCTATAGAATAGTTTGTGTTAAATCAGCACTCAAATAATCCAGGTTTTCCCACATTTACCACAGCCTGGCTGTGGGTAACCCAGCTTCTTCTATCAGTATCTGAACACCATTTCCTTCTTTTTAAATTTAAAAATGTACTTTACAAAGCATAGTAAAATGAAGCCCACAAGTAACATCACAATATTGTTCTTTTTTAATTAAAATATTCTGGAAAGACAGGATACTTTCTGAAGAAGTATTTTCTTGCTTTGCAGGCCTGCTGATTTGCAGCATGACAACACCAGCATCCCAGAACTAACACTGGGTTTGGCCAAGGTGAGCTGTTTGCTGGTGACCTTGAGCAAGAAGGGTTATTCTGCACAGCAGGGGAAAGAAAACAGCTGTATGATTTTGTCCTTATGGGAGTCATCTCTCACAAAAAGCACACCTTGGACAAGTTACTCAGGATCTTTAGCATGCAGTGGGATTCCTTATCGATGCTGCAACCACAGGTCTCCACTCACATCTCCACTCACTTCCAGTAACAAAGCCTGGCAGAGTGGGAAAGTAGTGGTCTTCCAGGGGCCAAACAGACATAGACTGTGGTGACAGACACTCTGGGCTTCTGGGGCAACGTGATGGCTGATGTCTTCAAACACCCCCCTCCAATTTCCACAGTTGTCCTTCCCTACACAGGGTTCAGTGGATGCCAGCCTGTGGACTGCCTTAGTGGCAGCACCAGTGAGTGCAGCAAGGTGCCTCGCAGCTGCAACGAGGGGATTCTGCTACGTGGCAGCACTGATGTAGCAGCTCATTGCCAACAAGGAGGGTGCTCCCTTACCTTCTCACATGCCCCTCCCTTTCCAAGACACAGTTCTGGCCCATTGCTCGCACTGACTATAGCTGTCTGACTCACAAGCAGGTTCAACTCACTAAGGTTACAGAATGCGCCCATCAAAACCTAGGCTTTTACCAGCTGATAGAACAGAACGAGTTCTACCTTGGCAGCAGCACCAATAGGACAGAAGTGGCAGGAGTGCATGATTTGCACTCCTGTATGTGACTTCAGACGTTTTTTTTGAATCATCAAACTATTAGAATGACTCAACATCTCACAGGACTTAGCCACAAGCATCTGTCAGACCAAAAACCTTTGAGGGCTTGCAGTATGCATCCCACGTTCAACGCCACATCCTAATACCTGTTGGCCTTCTGTCTGGCTTGCAGGGTGAGCAGGAGGTGGCATCAACCACCAGACTTCACACAGTGTGCAAACAACTTTCTCTGACCTTCTTCAAGGTCAGAGAACAGAGATTGCAAACAAGGCAGAGCCACTTTGCAGCTTGCAGGCTGCCAGCTGGACCATGTGTAAAAGCTCCTGTAAGGACTTTGGATGGACTCCTACAGTAAAGCTAAATATGCAGAGTCTAATTCTGGCCCTGTTTCAGCTCTAAGGGATTCCCCAAGGCCTGTAAAATCAAAGAAGCAGCCTACAAATTTCATTGCTTCTCCTTTCAAATGCAAAGCCAGCAAGGAGACAGAAGAGAGACAAAAAAAGCAATTAAGAGTGACACAGATGAACAAGAGGAGATAGTGCAAATGAAGAATGAGACAAGAGATGAGGAGATCGGGCATGTATAAATTGTGCAGAAGCTTTTACTGGTGCTAGACTGTCTGCAGTGACAAGAGGGGTTTTGTTGTAAGTGACAAGAATAAGTGATCCTTTGAAAAGAGATGGTCTGCCAGTTCTGTAACAGTTGATGTGAGGATTAAGGCATTCAGGTAGCTTGTTCCAGAGGAAAGTGCTACCAGTGAAAGGTACTTCTGATACCTTCATCAGTCTGAGAGACAAAATGCTCCAAGGAAAGTGGCTGGAGGTTGAGTTGAATTTTCCTGAAGGTCTTGAGGGCTCTTGGAAGGCCACAGCACTATGCAGTCACACCTCAGGACACCCAGCATGGCCATCCTTCAGGCTGCTTGGAGGGCAGGACTCAGCACTAGATTATAAACTTCCCCTTGGATGGAGTTAAACTTTGGAGGTTCATAATATCTGTAAGTTTTTGGGGAAACTAGCCCAACTCTTGTAGTTCTGACATATCCTAGAATTTTTCTGTTTCCAAAAGACATACATCCACTGCTTTTATTATTTTTATATCTTAAACTGTGCTCTTTGCCTGAAAGGCTTCTTTAATGGATGCAATGTATGTGTATGGAAATGTGGTAGAGGCTACACAACTTTTTTTTTCAAATGCTTCTCAGTAATATGCAGCTGACAGCACTTTTTTCTACTATCGTCACTGCAGAATCCATTGTTAACACTGATTGTTTAAGATTATAAACACAATGGTCTCTATTTCTAAAACCCTGGAGTACAGAAGCAGTTCCAGAATCTGGGGAACCCTGGAAGATGGCTTTTGATCAATAAGTGTACAGCATCTGAAAGGAATGAGGTGGAAAGAATGAGCAATGAAATGTACAATATAGATATCTTACTCTCTCCACACTGTCTGGCACATTGTAGAGGCATTTAAATGGTGTGGCTAAAGACTAGGTGGGGAAAAATGACAGTGTGGTGTGCAGATTCCTGTAGCTCCATCTGGTTTATCTGACCAGAGCTCATTCAATTAGCTCAGCAAGTCTCTGATCAGCAGAAAAGATCTTAGTTTAACTACTGCCTGCATCACCACTGCAGAAGGATATAGCTCCCAAACGGTGCTGCCCTCTCCTCTGACCATGCTGACATAGAGCTGTGTGTCAGCCTTTTCGACCTAAATGTTAACACACCTAAATTCAAGGGTGTCAAGTGCCAGATAAGTTGTGTCTGAAAAGCTCTCTAAGCTTAGCCAGACACCGAGTTCTGGATACCTGTCCAGAAATGGTTTTAAGAGTTTACTTAAACTGGTGTAGCCTCTGCAGCCGCTCTGCACTGTGCTGTGATCCCCTACCAAAGGTGACAAAAGACAGAGCTGCTGCAGCAGTTAGACCTTCGAAACTGCCCTCAGTTGCTGCAGGAAGGCAGCATCAGGAACTGAATACTCGTCACGCTGTCACAAGTGCAGCACTTCTTGTAGCAGGAGAAATTAGAATCAGGACTTTTACGATCAAAGCTGTTCTGCAAGCACCACAGATTGATTTATTATTATTATTATTATTATTATTATTATTTTGCTGGTTTGCATTAGAAACAATGAAAGCATTTTTGCACTTTCATAACTAAAATCCTTGGTCAAAATCAGTTTAGCCAGAAATCTCATCTCAACAGCTTTTTTTTTTTTTTTACTTCTAAATTCTTCTAAATCCACATTGGTTCTGTGGTAAACAACTGTTCAGACAGGCCAGAACACTTCCTCCCATCCAGTGCTCTCTCTCCCAACAGTTTGAGCAACCCTGGAGCACATTTGCCAGGTTTGGAGGTATTTGCCATTCGCTGACTAGTGGCAATGGCATCAGGCCCTGTCTCACTGATATCCTCTTCTTTCTCATTCTCCTCATTTTATTTACTGCACTGAAACAACTGGCAATGTAAATGTTAATGAATGATAGGCTCATTAAATGGACCTAGGTTTGCCTCCAAGTTTTAGCTGATCTTTTAGCCTTGTGAGGAATGTACTGTGAAGATGCTTGGAATGACAGAGCTTTGATTTCACAGAGCAGTGGTGGGAAGATAATTATTATTTTATAAAGTCCTCAGGGCTTAGGTTTTGGAGGCAGAACCAGGCAAAAAAAGTCTTGAATGAAAATCAAGAGCAAAATACATCCCCCAGCTTTTTGTCAGGATGCTAACTGCTGCTCATCCAACACCGACAGTCTAACCTCACATCTTTAAATATCAGGTCAGACATGGTGATGTTAAAACACTTCACATGCACGAGGATTTAAGGTGCTGCTGCAAAAGGTGCAGATGAATTTATAAAGCAGATGATCCTCCCTTGCGTACATTAAACCCAAAGACATGCCATGACACTGACATTAAGTATTACACTGTGAATACAGAGAATACCTTGATCTCATATAGGCTTTGCTCTCTTGATTCTAGATGACTGTGACCATTGGGTTGAGGAGTCAAAGGTGACAAGGCATAATAGTAGTCACTTTGAATTTTTGATGATGGACACTGGCTGGTTTTATTCATATTAATGCATTGGTCCATCTGGGCTCCAGTATGTCTCAGTTTTAAACTCTTCTCAAGTGCAGACTGAAATGTTTGCCATCACTGAGCACCACATAACCAGATACAGATACTCTCCACCCCACTCCCTGCCGTACTTCATACTTGAAGGGCTGCTTGCAAGCGTGAACCTTCAAAGATACAGTCAAAAAGGCAGTCAGGAGCTCTGTGGGATGGGTAAAAATATATAATACATCTCTTCTCTCAGAACTGCACCTCAGCTCTCACTGTCTGTGTTTTGAGCCCAGCATTGAATGCCTGAACTTTTCCCGGAATAGCGCATGACAGAGTAAGTTTGTGCCAGGTTCCAAAACCAGCTCCCAGAGACCTCTCCTGACCACAGACGGCAGCCAGTGCAAGCAGTGTGACCTTACTGTGGGGTCACTGAGCTGTTGTATTAAAAAGTAAAGTCCTTTGCTTTCTGCTTTCCACTTCTGTAATGCATTAATGGATTCATGTCTGAGTTACCGCGAGCAAGAAATACAAAGAGGAAAAAATGCAGCGCCTACAAAATAAATGTCATCACAAGAAAACGATTAAGAGCAGTGCAGATTGTATCTGTTTATGTATATGTAGAGAATGCATAAGATCCTGTAGCAAATGCATAATGACTTTTGTTAACATAGTGCTGTATTTTATATCAGCTGTAAATTCGTCACAAACATTTGTTAACAGAAACCCTATGGGACGCAAACTTACTATGCCTTAATACATTCAAGACGTTCAACATGTTAATTAATAGTAGCAGTGGCAATAATGATGATGCATCAGCTAAAATATTATGCCAACTGTGTTCATACACAGTAATGATTCAGATCATCCTTTTTCATAGTTTAAAAATGCTCAGATGCACGTCCTTGCAGAGCAAGCACTGAAAAACAAGTGGGAAATCATAAAAGAATTGTACTTAAAATTTTGCAAGTCTTCATTGCTTGGCTTATTTTCCTCTTACTATACACTACTAACATAAGAATTTGTGTTTGAACTAAGGCAAAATAAAGCCATAGTGTCATTTTCCAGAGCATGGAAACTAAAACATTGGATTGTAAATCACAGCTCTTGCCTTGCAAACTATTATCAGGCTGTTCACATCACTGCAACTCAGCCTGAGCAAGGGGAAGCAATTCTTACGTGCTTTGTAATACTCAGCCTTCCTCCTTGAGGCTTTAGAAGGATCTCATCCCATATACTGCACTTCTGAGCTGTTAGGAATGAGTCTTCAGAGTGCTTCTGTATGGTCAGGGTTACTCTGCCCACAGGTACTTGTTATGAATAAAGGACCTGAAACCAAAAGATGGAAACCCAAGCGGAGTGCCAAGAGCGAGATCTGAGCATCACATCTGCTACCTCCTCTGAAAATCAGAAGATTGCTTTGATTCCCAAATCCAGATTTACAAGTTTAGCCCTGAACACCCTAGAAAGCAGCACTGCTCTAGCAGGGCTGGGACATGGGACGTTCCAGCTGTCAGTCCAAAAGCCCAGCCCTTTTTCAATACTTCTTTTTCCTGGTTAACATTTTGTAACTTTGTGATGCAAAGCCAAATGCCACACTGTGAAAACAAACCCTGTAGTCCTCTGAAGACCAAACTTTTGCACGACCACCACAGAAATATTTTATTATGGTAAGATCTCAGGTTCTCACTATCCTTGAATATCCATGATCTCCATAGTTTTGTTTCCCTACCTATGGAAGTATGTAATAATTTGTCACAACTGCATTAAATCAAAAGAGTAGCAGTGAATGAACACATTTGGTCAATATATCTACTAACCATCTCGGTTGTTTTCAGAAATGGAGAACTTAATCAAAAATCAAGGAAATTATAAAGAAGAATTTTCATGGCCCTTAATTTTCAGTGGGCTGTATTGATCAGAAGTCTTTGTGTTTGCACATTTCATGTGAAATCCTAGGGAGGGGGGAGGGGGGGGAGGAATTGCAAGTAAAAATCACCACCTTGAGCCTCCATTTGCCTCGGTGAAGCTCCAGGTAGTACAGCCACGTTGCACCTACAAATGGTCAGGTTGTTCCTCTGGCAAAGCTGACCCTCAGGGAGGCAGCTTGCTTATAGGACTGCATGCAAAAGCTGAAATAGTGCCTTTTGTGTTCAGCAGAGGCAGAACTGTTCAAGGAACTAATGGAGAATTTGCTTTTTTTTTCCTCTCTGTATTTCTTATATGAAGCATGTGAGTGTGGGCTTTGGATAAAAGCCAAGTCTTTAAATAGCACTGGCTGCCAGCAGAAATCCAAAGGAGTGAATAAATAATTCAGATGAATAGAGAAAAAGATAAACTGTCCCCATTTCCATGGGATTGCTTTTAAGTGCGTGTCTGGGGCTTGCTCTCTTTGCCTTGCTGCGGAGGAGTGTGAAAGCTGAAAGCAGAGGCCAATCTTTATCTTGGTGTTTAGGGGCTGGCCACGGCTTTGGGCAGCACCAGTGCACCACCCCCTGCACGCTCTCACTGTCTGCCTGCCATACCCACTGTAACCAAAACCATCTCCTCAGCTTCTCTCTTGGATGTTCAGCACAAAACCGCTTGTGAATGGTGGGGAAATGCACCAAAAAGACAAGCAGAATAATTTACATACATTTGCTGTTCAGCATAGTGCATCTGTTGCATGGTTTCCATATTCATGCTGTTCTCAGTGGAGAACCGTTTGCTTTGTGCTAGAAGAGCATACGCCCCCGAGCCTCCTTTTCTCCGTGTTCACTTGCTCCTGTATATATGAATTATTTCAGTGGGATTCCTTCCTGGTTTCCTATCCCTACAGAGCAATAATGATTTGTTCTATGAACACTCACAGTAGGTGGATAAACATTCCCAGCCTCATTTCATGCCTGGAGAATCTGAGATGGGAGGCAGTGCACTGACTGCAGTCGCAGAGAAGAGCGGCTGTAAACACCAGTTTGGGCACACAGGAATTTCTTTGTTGACTCCCAGATGCGTGCTGTGCTCCCGCCCACGCTGTTGAGCTTTTGAAAATTCAAGGACGGCATAACCTTTTAGGAAAAAAAATAACAAAACCAAACCTAACAGGCACTGTGCGCATCGTGGCCACAGGGGGTTTTCATTCACGGCAGAAAAATATGTATGCTCAACTTTGGATGTGCCTGGATGTCTTCTCTATCTCCTGATGCACACATGTAAACGCTTGGGGGTTGAGGGGTGCACCTATGTCAGGATGTCCCAGATGGGAAACTGGCTGTCATTTAACGCCTGGTGAGCCACAGGTAGAGGAATACAGGACTAGACCGCATTGCAGAACAACTCAAAAATAAGGCAGATGGAGGGGGCCTGTGGCTGCCCGAAGGACTGCAGAGGGTGGCTGTGATTTCTTGGCATGGCTGAAATAAGGCGGCCTGACCTCGCAGCACCTCCACAATCCTTCGCTTAGCCGGGGATATCCAACACCGTCTTGGCTGGGCATTTGGACACAGTCATGAAACGGTAAGGAAGCTGATGGCAGCTAAACCTCCTGACACATGCGAGGGGTTTACTTGCTCTTTCAAATGTCAAAACCAGGTCAGAACTGAGGCAGCAAAATTAGACCAGGATAGCTCGTCAGGTCAGCAGCTAATGCAGTTAGCATAGCTGGGAGCTGGTGAGGCAGAGCAGGCAGCGGTCCTTCCTCACCTCAGCATGGCCCCACAGCTTGCCAAGGGTTATTTCAGGCCAGAGAAACAGCCAGGGATGATTCCCTGGTCTCCTTGCAACCTTCTTGCTCCCTCTTCCTTCCTAGAAATGTTCCTTCCTGAGGCTGCACATGTTTGATAAGCTAATAAAGGGATTCAAGGATGCAGATCTCTGCCAAACCCTTTATCCTGCAAAACCTATAAATTGATGCAGAGGAAAAGTAACATTCCAGTGTTAGACTTCCCAGCCTCCAGCAGTCCTTGGCTGAAGGGCTTCTTCTCAAGCCAGGAGTGCTTAATAGCCCTTGCTGCATTTTTTCCATGACTCTTTCTAACTGCTTTTGCAATAATCTAAACTTCTGGCATCCACAGCATCCTCAAGCAGTAAGTTCCTCAATATAACTATACACAGGGTGTTAAAAGGAGCCCTCTTTTCTTTCTTCTGAACCTGTCACCTCATCATTTTCTTGCTGTTCCCGCAGTTCCTGTATGTTGAGAGGCAGTGGATAATTGACTTCTTTTAATTTTCTCAAGGCTGCTCTTAATTTCAAAGGCTGCCATCACACCCTTCTCCCTACATCTTTTTAAAGCTGCTGTGTCCTATTCCAGTTGATTATTTTGCTCCTTGCCTCTCTTCTTGGTACTATTACTACTTTTATCATACCCTTCTGACACTGCAAGACCAGAACTGCACATGGCATTTGATATTTGGGCAATTACATAAAAATTGTTTATATATACATATATTTACTCTGTGTGTGTGTGTGCAGTGTGTGTGTACACAGACATATATATGGCAGGGATGTGTCTGGGTTTATACTCTTTCTTAATATTTTATTAATAGTTATTTTGAGAACTGCTCTTATATTTCCACAGAAGTATCTATTCTCTCTTTAGGTAACTCTAAACTGTATTCATCAGTGAACCTGCTTTTTATGTAAAGCTTCTTGGTAGGAATACATGTGATGGACTGGTTCTTCCATTTCTCCTCTCTACCTACAGTATCATGGCCCTGTAAATAGACTTCCAAGTGCCCCCTGGCCCAGTGAAGGAACCAGACAGTGAGGAACATCCTGGTTTGTCCTGTGTGAAACTACTGACAAATAATACAGAATTTTTTTTGATAAATATGGAAACTGCAGCCAAGTGTCCACATAGAATAAGGCAGACTGAGCTCTGTAAGGTTCTAATTATCAGACACTTTAATACAGGTTAGGAGCCATCCTGTATTTACAACACTCACAGGGGAATGGGAGGACCCAAATTCCAGCCCTTTTTTTAGTAAATATTTGTTCTGCAGAGGAGGATGGAAATCTCCATCATCAGGAGTTCTAAAAAACAAGGTAGACAAACATCTCCCCAGCATGGTGCACGTCTAACTAATCCCCCTGATGCAAGAAGACTGGCTGATTAACCACTCAAGGTCCTCTCCTAACCTAATCTGGAAGTGCCTGACATTATCAGCCATCTCACAGATAGATAAGCAGATCAGCCCTTATTTTCTCTGAGTACATTTGTGAGGGACAGTTTGCAAAGAGCTTCTTCTACCAGCCTTCCAACAAAATTCCCCATTTCATAATGGCTCCTAGAGTACTGCCATACCTGCCTAAAACAATATAAACCAGAGCAATTCAAAATCATCAGAAGCTGGGTGATACCTCCTAACCCTCTGACATATCCTTTGTCGCTCTGGTCCCTTTTTGATTTTCACAGAAGGGGGGAATATAGTAGACACAAACTCTTTAGCAGAAAATAATAAATTAAAAAACTCTCTTGGGATCTTTGAAAATCTTTACAGGTTTGTATTTGCAGCTGACAAGTGTTATGAACTCAAGTCACTGCAGTGAGGTATAGGAAGCTGTTTTCCAAAATGTCAAATGTTTTCCAAATGCCTTTTAATCCCGTTGCCTGTTTTCCCCTACAGTATTTTAAAGTGATGCTTTGTACAACTGGGAGACCAAAAGCCATCTACTCATTTCCTTATAACGCCACCTTTATTCCTGCCATTGTCCCAAAGCAAGGTTTGCTTCAGAAACATAACTACCTGCTGGCAAATCCAGTACCAGAATTTTAGGAATAACGCCATTAACATGCCATGTGCTCTGATGATCACGTCCCTGTTCACAAGATCGAGAGGTCACACCACATAACAATGAACTTTTTAGTTCACAGTGATGGATTAAAATGTTAGAACTGCATTTCAGGCTTCAAAACATTTGTGAAGCAAATGACATTTTGAAAAATGGCAACGAAGTGAATTTAGCATGGCAGGATTAGCCCTTCTAATGGTTAAAAACTCGACAGATCCAAGCTCATCACATGGGGATGCTAATTATCTGGAGAGAATGGTATTTGTGTGAAGGATCCAACTGGCCGGGAGCCCAGGAAGAGGTTGTATCAGTTACAGGCCCAAGATCAAATTTTTATTGTGTCGGTCCTGGGGCACTCCAGGTGATAGGGGAATGACGCCAACACCAGTAGGAAAATCTCTGGCATCCTACCAAGGTGAGCAGAGCCCTGCTTGCCATCTACCGGCTCCTGTCCTGCCATCTAGTGGGGTGTCTCTGTATGTCACAAGCACCCAAGTAATTAAAGTCTTACATGTGGAGGGCAGATATAGAAATCTATCAGGGGAAAGTCTTCTTTGAGTCTTCTTTATGGGGATTGATTGCTACATTAACTGAGGATACACTTCAGCTCAATGTCTTCAGGGAGAAAGAACAGGCAGAGAGGTTAGTTTGCCTTAGAAAAAAGCTGTTGAAGTTGAGAGGGGCATCTGTAGATGGAAGCTGTAACCTTGGCTCGAGTTGCAGTAGAACGAGCTGCAGAGTGGGACAGAGCCATGAGCAGCCTGGCTGGGACCCTCTCTTCCCACGGCTCAGCCTTGCTCCCTGCATTACATACTGCAGCCATGCTGGGCCTGGCCCTGTGCCTTGCTCATCCCAGCCCTGGCTTGACTTCCCCTGGCCTTGCTGGGGCACTGTGGAACTGAGACCTGGCTGGGGAGGACACTGCCCCTGCTTGCCTCACCACCACCCGCACTCCCAGCTCCCTTTACCTTAAGTAGCAGGCCCTGCTGCTCCACGAGAAGCCAGATTCAGCTCACTGAGCAGAGGGATCTAGTGGTGAGCTGTCTCTACTGGGGAGCTTATTCCCCCCTCATTCTTTGCAAAGCAGTTGAACCAGCCAGGCATGCACTGATTTGGTTTTGTTTATTTGTTGGGGTTTTTGTGGGTGAATTTATAAATCTTCCACTCTGCTGTAAGAGCAGATCTTTCTGCAGAGAGCCAGCCTTACTGCCTGCAGAAGAAGCAGAGCTCCGGCAAGCACAAGCAGTTAACTCCCTGCTCACCTTTCCCTTAGGTTTGGCACACGGCCCCTCCTGCAGCATACTTCTGAGTCGAAGGACTGTACGACGCTGTATTTGGATGGGACTGACGTAGGGCCTCGTACTGGTATTAAAGCTCTAGGCACTGCAGAACCTGAACGCTTCTCCCTCTGCACACGTGTGATTTCCACCCAGACCCACCCTGACATGCAGGACAACAAACACATTCCTCTCTGACGTCCCTTTTCCGACCCCTCTTGTCCATTCTGAGTAGGGATATGGGGATATTATTTTTATCCCAATTCTGTAACCAGTCTAAACAGGTGCAAATGACAGCACACAGTTCATCTAAGAACCACTGGGTGACACAGAGTAGGGCTAGAAAGGACCTAGAGGCTGCCCCTCCCTCCCTTGTGAGGCAGGGTCAGGTATTACCTGCATCATTCACCGGGGTTCTAACATGGCCTTCTGATCCTGAGGAGGTTTCTAGCCTATTCTCAAAAACCTGCAGGGACAGAGAACTAGGTAGACAGCCCATTCCTTGCTTCTCTATTGACACTACTGGAAAGCAGTTTAAATCCCTAATCTAAAACTCCCTTGAAGCAAAACAAAGTAACTCGTATCTCTTCTTCTCATTCCCGCTGCTTGCCAATTAGCCCATACCTTTCTCAAGGTGCACTGCATCTCCAGGAGATACTAGTAGCACTGGACAGAGCTCAGCCCCTCACATCTTTAAGACAGCAGAAATTTCTTACACGTAACATCACCACTTTTTATATTCACCACTTACTATATTCCAACATAGCGTGGGCTTTATCTTAAAACACGTAAGACAAATGATATTGGGAAAAATTCCTTCACCAAAAGGGTTACCAAGCAGTGGAACAGGCTGCCCAGGGGAGTGGTGGAGTCACTGTCCCTGGAGGTATTTAAAAGACTTGTAGATATGATTCTTAGGGACGTGGTTTAGTGGTGACCTGGCAGTGCTGGGTGAATGGTTGGACTCTGTGATCTTAAAGGTCTTTTCCAATCTAATCAATTCCATGTTCTGTGATTCTGGTTCAGCTTTGGAACCATCGGTACCCCAGATCTTTTCTGTAGAACTGCTACCCAGTTGTCTGTCTTGTGTCTGTAGCTGATCACTTCTTCCCTTCACTCAAGATCATGACATCAGAGCAGCCATGTGGAGTGCTGCAGCAGCTCAGCGTCCCCCAGCACTTGCCAGCAGCAGAAGCATAGGGAAGAGCAGAGGACCAGGTCCCAGTATAAGGCAGCATTTCCCCCATGCACCCTCGCAGCTTCTCACAGTGTGTGGCTCAGAGCTCGCCTGAACCTCGTGTCGCATCTTTGTGTTTAAAAAACTTTAAAGGAATTTCCTTTAATAAATTTGTTTGACTGGTCATTGACCTACTGCCCTTGTCTAAACACCTTCTAACAATCCAGGCCATTTGCTCAATATGACCAGATAATTTTTAAATTCTATTCTCAATCTGCAATACGCTTGTGGTCCTTCCCAACCTAGTGTCTGCAACTTCAATGAATGCACCCTGCATTCCAGCATTCAGCGCGTTTGTGAGACACCGAATGGCAGCAGACCCAAGACAGGAGCAGGCTTTTCTACCGTAGTTCTTTTAGGCACATGGCTGTTTATAAGGTTAATAAGTCTACAGATATGTCTGCAGCTTTGGGCAGCATCTTGCTTCAAAGTTCTTCTCTTGGCAATTCCAGTCCTGTTTTTTTCCTGAAAACACACTAGTTGCAGCGCAGCCTGGCAGCCTCACAGATCCCCACTGGCAGGGCTTTTAGGTAAACTGAACTGGTGCGTGTAATGTCACAGATAAAAAGCTTTTTGTTGCTGTGCGGTGACCTCTCTGTCTGTTTGAAGAAGTGCAGCCAGGCAGCAAGCAGAACAGAGCTGTGGGTGTACGGCCAAGGAAGATGCCGAGGATTTTCAGGGACCCGGCTACAACAGGAAGAATTGTAACTACTGTGGGCGTCAGAGTAACCACACCTACAACCCTTCTGGGCGCAAAAGGGGTCGTTGCTGAACTGAAGACCTTTCTTGTATTCTAAGTGATGTCTTTGTCTGGGATATCTTCATCTATCTAATCCAGTCTAACATGTTCTATGGTCCGTGAATAGATCAGACAGGATAAACTACACTGGTGATCAAAGCTCAACGCTTTTAAGTACTGATCTTGGGCTGTGGGATTCTGGCTTAGTACACTGCCAACGGAGATCTAAATTTCGGCTTGAGATCCAAAAGGCTTCAAGGACTGCCAGGGACTGAAAGGCTGGCTATACTGCGTAACCTAAACACACCTGAAAGAGCCCAACTGATGTCCTGGCTTTCTGAGATCAATTCCCAGTTAAGAAGAAGGTTTAGCACCCAGAGATCAAATCTTTATTGTCCTGAATGTCCCTGGGGAAAGAACTTAAACAAAACCAGGTAGAGCTACATTTACCATCTGGGTGGGTGGAATGAAAAGCTACAAAGCCACAGCTTCTGTTTCAGTCCTAAATTCCAGCCAGGTTTGTGAAGACACAAGCTGATTACAGGCTTGTTGTGCATCCTCTCTCCCAGTGCAAGAGCCCTGGCGCCAGGAGACACGCTTGGTGAAGAGGGCACTGTATACAGGCTGAGCTGGCAGGCCTTGCTCAGTCATTTAGTCTTCAATTTTCCAGTTTCCCTCTACCAGGATAGATATATATATATAAATTTTAGGACCCTCTTCCCCACACCCAGCAAATGGTGTAAAGTATCACCACTACTGTGTGACTTCTACAAAGGGTAGAAGAATGCATTGGTGCCATCTCTTACATCATAGCCCAGCCTCACCTCTACCTCCATCTATTTCCACTGACTGCACCCGGGAGGAGACTTAGCTGCAGGCAGGATCTCCTCCCTTTTTCCGACAGCTCAGCTTAAGTTGCCACGATGGGCTGAAAATGTACTGTTTACTTAGAGTAAAAGGGCCGGTACCAGCTGTCATCTGCCATTTTAATCCAAGGCACAAACAATTAGTTGAGCACAGTCATATCCAGATGCTAATATTTGACGGAAGTCACACTGCAAAAATTCATGACTAGCTGAGATGTGTTCCATGAGAAGAGCTTCTAGTGAGACTCTGCAGACACCTGCCTAGAAAATCCTCCTCAAATATTAAAAGTCTGATCTGTAAAAACACAGGACTTCCATCAGTCCTTGAGGACTTACATAGCTCCAAAGATGAGATGTGCTATCAGGAAAACACGTCACATTATTTTAGGTGTCGGTCGGCAGCTAAAAAGACCCTGCTGCTGGGACCACCTTTTTAACCTATCACTCTAGAATGTCTCAGCCTTAGCTAGATGTGAAAGCTGCTTGGCAGGGCTGCCTGCACAGAAATTAGGTGAGGAACACTAAGCTTTTTGTCAAATAATTGCTGTTTTCGGAGGGGGGGAGGCAAGCTGCTGTGTTTTCTAATCTAGTTCATCACAAAGTATCAACACATGACATAATTACCTGTTTATATGGCATCACAGGAAACTTTCCACACTGGTACGTCAGTGAAGCGCTTCTTGCAAAGGCTACACCAAAATCACTACCTTAGCACTGGGATTTATTCAGGGTTGTCTGAGTTTACATCAGTTTTAAAAGCAACTAAAGTTCATAGAATCAGCAAGGTTGGAAAAGACCTTTAAGATCATCGAGTCCCACCATTAACCCTGCTCTACCAAGCCCACCACTCAGCCATATCCCCAAGCACCACATCTATATGGCTTTTTAATCACATCCAGGGATGCTGACTCAGCCACCTCCCTGGGCAGCCCGTTCCAATACCTGACAACCCTTCCAGTGAAAACATTTTTCCTAATGTCCAGTTTAAACCTCCCCTGGTGCAGCTTGAGGCCATTCCCTCTCGTTCTGTCACTAGTGACTTGTGAGGAGAGACCAGTGCCCACCTCTCTACAACATCGTTTCAAGTTAAAAGGATGCAAAACCGTGTCATGTCAAATGAGACTCATAGTCTCATTGAAACTTTTTTCATCTTGATACTGATTTAGCTTAACTCCACATCAAACTGGTGCTCACCCAGGAGCCTTGACCTATTTAACTGGCACATCTTCAAATCACATCTCCCATTCCATAGCTGAAACTCTGTATATAGACCTACAGGCAAAGCAACCTGAAGGTCCATCTACCTCAGCAGTTGTGCCACAGGGTTTCTACCCTGACTCCAGTAAACCCAGCCAAATGCTGAATTTGTAAGAAGTTTCAGTATTACTACAGAAACTTTCATTTTTCTAGAACAATCTCTTCAAAATAAACCCAAATTGAAGCACACCTACTAACTGGATGCTTTTAGCTGCATATTACACTGTGGAGAAGGAGCCAAATGTTCCCCTGTCACTCAATGCACTGCTAAAGATGTAAGTTGCTCTTTTCCTCCTGTGGTTTGTAAAAAAAAAAAAAAAAAAAAAAGAGGTGTTATCTTTTATCAGGCCAGCTGCCAGTGAGGAAAAAAACCCAACAGATAAGCTTTTGGGCAGAAGCCCCTTCTTCAGGTCTGAAATCACGGCAAGGTGAGAAACAGCAGAAAACGACTTTTACAATTAATTAGATTACATAAGCAGCTAGACAAACTGTAAAATACAGGGCACTGATATCCAGAGCGAAGGAAGGGATAGCAGGGGAGGGGATAAAACAGCACCTCCTCTGGCACACACAAAGAAAGCAATGAGTAATTTACTGCCTGAGAAGGGTGAGGGACAGGGAATTGTATCCTCTGTCCTGGTGTCTCTGTCAGGTCCCCGGATCGTTAGCAGCACTTTAGATCCCATGATGTCCTTTGAAGGCATTTTGTCAATGTCCCCCAAAAGAATCGGGGTTCAAGGGAGGCTTGTATTTATTCAACTGTGACAAGCTGCTGCAGAAACGTGCAAGGTGTGTGTGTGGGGGGGGAGAGGCCTTTCTGCCTTTCATCTCGACCCTGACAGCTGAACTTAATCTCACTTATCTGTGGAAAAATAAGAAAAATATACCTGCCCCAACCAATCCTTTCACAAGTGCAGAAGCGGTGTCTCTCAATACAGCCAACTCGATTTCTCCAAGGGAGTAGTAACAGGAAGAGTTCAACGGCTTCCTAATTATCTGTCCATTAATCAATGGATCGATCAATCAATCATGTGTTTGAGAAGGCACAGCAGTCAGCACAGCGGATACATGTCACGGCCCTTAGAAGGTACCAGGAGCTCCTCAAGCAGCGAATGAGCGCGGTCCGTGTGTTCACAGGTCTTTAGAGGTGACGGAGGTCCCAGCGAGACCCCCTGCAGGTGAGGGCACACAGCCTTTATCGGGCTCGTCATGGAGCGAGCGCGGCAAGTGACAGAGCGGCAGCCCCGGCCACGGCGGGGGGCGGGCAGCGGCGCTTACTCCAGGTGCCCGGGAACGGCTCGGAGCGATTCTCCCCGAGCACCGTGCCAAAGATGAAGAGAAAGATCCGTGCCCGAGCCAGTGAAAAAAAAAGCCTAGCGGGAGGAGGAAGGCCAGAGCCGCTGGGCCAATCCGCCAGTCGAAACGCGGCGAAGCCCTCCCAGAGACAGACCCTCCTCACCCCCTGCCCTCGGCTGAGGGCAGAGAGGGCTGGCTTTCGACTGCCGCTCCTCCTGCCCCCTCCTCCTCCTCAGCACGGGCGCCCAGCCGTCCTCCCGGCTCTACCGGGGTGAGCGGGGACCCGAAGACACCGACCACCCCCAGACCCCCCGGCCGAAAACAGACCCGCCGCTCTCAGGGCTCGTACCGGGCCCTCCCCGCCGCCAATCGCCAAACGGCCGCGCGGGGGCGCCGCGCGGCGGGAGGGAGGGGCGGGAGGAGGGGACGCGCGTGCGCGATGACGCGCCGGGACGTGCCCGCTATATGAGCTCCGGCAGGCGCTGACTCGGCCCTTTCCGCCTCGCTCCTGCCCGCTCTCGGGTCGCTGCGCAGAGACCCGCGCCGCCGCCGCCCCCCCTTCCCCTCACCGCCGCCACCATGATCATCTACCGGGACTGCATCAGCCGTAAGGGTGGCGGGGCGCTGCGGGGGAGGGGGCCGGGAGGGACGGGCGGGCGCTCGGTCTGTCGGAGGAAGCGTCTGGCCGCGGCCTTGGCCCGGCCTCTGGGCCCGGCGCTGCCGCGCATGTGCAGTGCGAGCGGCCGTGGCGGGCGGGGGAGTGGGTAGGGG
>JAAGNO010024040.1:0-27848 GCA_033439905.1 Ceryle rudis
TTTTTGTTTTTTGTTTGTTTTTTTGTTTTGTTTTTTTTGTTTTTTTGTTTGTTTTTTTTGTTTTGTTTTGTTTTTGTTTTGTTTTGTTTTGGGTTGGTTGGTTGGTTGGTTGGGAGTTTTTTTGTTATCTGGTATGTAAGCAGCTGAAATGTTCAACTCCAGCTGTTGCTCCATGGGAAGCCAGCTGAGGCAAGGGGTCAATAAGTGTAGCCTGTGCTGCTGGAGTAGTAATGCTCTGTTAGCTGAAATTTCCTTGGGCTTGGAGCCCTAAACCTACACATACCATGTAGGTTACCTACACACACCTAGCACGTACTGTGCTCCTTCTCCCAGATGGGAGGAGACAATGGTATTTACTGCACAGTCTGCCAGGATGGGGCACATTCCCCTGCTCCCTCGGAGATGACAAAAACGTGTTGCTTTGGTGTTGGCCAAAATGCAGCCTCCTTGGGGCATGCTGAGTGAGGATCCTTAGGGAAGGGCTGCAGAGGAAAGAGGATCTGGCTCCAGGAAGGAGCTTATTTTGAACTTGCTGGTTACAATTTGACTTGAGAAGTGGTCTGTGTCCACTGTGAAGGAAAATTCTGACTTTTCTTAAACCAAAGAAAACAGTTTGGACTCCAGTAAGGGTGAAAGAGCAGCTGCTTATTTCTCTGCCAGCATTATATCTTGCAATCACATTTATATTGCATAAGGGGAGGTCCTGACTAAGAAAAGATACAAAAATCACACTCTTCTGGCAGCTGCAAAGAGAAAAATCCCTGGTACATATAAGTAAGCAAGAAAACACCATGCAAATTCTTCTCAAACAAATAAGAAGAGCTACTTTTTAAAGCACGCTGCCTGCTAAAGGAATGCTACTGTGCTTTGTCTTGGCATATAAGCTATGGGAGTTGATCTCTTCTAGCAGCACTGGTAGCTGCTGCTGGTGTCCTTGTGATGTGCTGGTGCCTGTTCAGCCTTGGGGTTGGTGCATGACAGCAGCAGGGCTGTCTGGCCTTTCTCCACACTCACCACCTCCCTCACCTTTCTCATACCTCTTTGCTTTCCTCTTGCAGGAAAACATTCCATCGGTGTGACAGCGCTGACGACTCCAGGAAACATCGGCCAGCGCAGCGTCCTTGGCTGCGTGTTTGAGCCTGACATCCAGATGGGCAGCATAGCGATCCAGTGGGCCAAGGCAGGAGTAGCTGGGCTTGTTCACGAGTTTAAAGGAGGGAAGGATCACCTGCAAGAGCAAGATGCATTGTTTCGGGGCCGCACGGCGGTGTTTGCAGACCAGGTGATTGGTGGCAACGCTTCCTTGGAGCTGAGGGACGTGCAGCTCTCTGATGCCGGCACCTACCAGTGCTCCGTCACCACGGCCAGAGGGAGCGGAGCAGCAGTGCTGCAGTACAGGACAGGAGGTGAGGGGTACAATCCCTGACTAGGACAGATGTTTTTTTACTTTTCCAGAGGTGTTTATGGCCTTACCTGCTCTTTGCACATCCTTGTTCCAGAGAAGATGATTATTTCAGTGCTCTCAGTTGTCTTTTTGCTTCTGTTCGCCACATGTAGTCTACCAGATACATAACTGACTACAAAGAGCCCCTAAGAATGGGAGCAGCTAACTGATCTTACAAAGATCCAGATTTTATACCTGGTAGACAAAAATAAACCTTTTTCTCTCTAGAATTAAGGTGTATTTCCAGCCAGGAGAAGTGCTGCAAAGTAAAAATTGTGGCCTGTTTAGCTTTTTTTTTTTTTTGCTGTTCTTCTAATGTATTCAGGGTCTTTTAATTACTGTCAAAGCACCAAACTGTCCATATCATAATTATCTGAAGTATTACATATTTGCTAGAGTTAATTGTTCATCTCATTATAAGTTAACCTCAAAATATGCACATACCCAGGTGAATTTTCACTTGTGGCTGCTTCATTGTTCTGAACCCTCTGGGCTTGGCCATCGTGTTCACGGCTGGCACAAAGCAACACACTCCCACGGAGCTCAGTAGTGTCTCACCTGCTTCTGTCACCTCTGGGTCTTTCTAATCTAATTGTGGTGAGTTGCACTGATTAAACAATATGAATAACGTGAGTCTGGACATGTAGGGAGGTACTCAATATTTCTCTGGCTGGCTTTTGCTGGCATCCCTGAGGTCCCAGCACATCCCTTAGGATGTCTTGGAGACACAGCCACTTCCCATGTGACTCACAGGGGAGCCCATGCTAGGCCAGAAAGGCAATATGGGTGTTGGTGTTGCAGGGAAGTCTGTCCAGTGTTGTTTCAGTCTCCCATTTCACACTGAGAGCGTGTTTTCTGCCCTGTTGCTATGTGAAGCACTTCCCCAAGCAGTGAAAAAAAAGGCTGCTGGGCTCACAAACCCCTTACCTTGCAACCACAAGGATGGAGGCAATGCTTGGGACTACGGTAGGTAATGGGAAGGCTTGTGTCTGGGGGTGTGCTTAAGTCCCATGGGACTTGGTCTCCCACCCTGCCTTGAAACCTTGTGAATCTGCCTGCTTTTGTGTTGCTTGATTTGATGTTTAAAGTAATTCACACAAAAAAGGCATTAAAGAAAACATGTGAAATGCTTCATTAAGTTTTAGTTCCATTGAAATTGATGAACTCTGCTCTCCTAAAAATCTTTTGCTTCTCTTCACTTATGTGCATGTGGGAAATATGATGAATATAAAGAGACCATGGCTAACAAGGTTTTATTTGAGATGGTCTTGGCTTTAAAACATAACTGAGTTTGCAATGGGCTTTAAATGTTTTGTTTAATTCAGGGATGTTGGTGTAAATCCTGCAGCTCAGGTCACACCTTAGTCTGCCCCCAGCCCCAGCAGTTGTAGGTAAGGTTTTCATTGACTGCAGCCCCACTTAGTGTCAGAGTCACACCACCAAGACATAGGTGTTGTTCAGGCTCCCTTCTCAGTCAGCCAAGAGGGTGAGTCATCTTCCCCGTCCCCCAGTTTCTGACAGCAGCAATCATTTTTGGCTTGCCTCTCCCTACTACAGAATAGCAGGTGACTGCTTTCAGCCCCTGGTCTTCAGCAGAGGTGGGCAGAGTTGTGCCTGCTCTGGTTCCTACCCAGGGAAGCCAGGCCATTTGGCAGACACAAGCTGTCTCAGGCCAGACAGGTCCTACAGGCTCCCAGTCTCCTCTGGGAGCCTGGATGTCCGGGAGCTCTTGAGAGAATTAGTTTATGAGCCTTTGACCCAGCTTGTAACTGTTAAGCAGAATCACATAAAGACACTAATGGGGTACCATGACCTCAACAGATCTTGTCAAACTTCACTGCCTTGTCCTAGGAGTCTTTAGATCTCCTGGAGACCAACCTCTACAGACCTCTGTCTGAGCCTCTGTGTTTGATTTGACTACACGTGCTGCTGTGATGTTAAGCAGCAAGTACCCTAGAAATACCTGTGACTGATGGGGAGATGCAGTTGGGTGTTTCACGCCCCGTTCCTTGACGCTGGCCTTTTTCTGACTCTCTCCTGTTTTTCTCTTCCAAAGCCTTCAGCACCCCCAAGGTCCACGTGGAGAACAGCAGCAGTGGGGACACGTTGCAGTGCGAAGCACCACGCTGGTTCCCTCAACCTGCCGTGCACTGGACAGCCTACAACGATGCCGGGGAGTACCTACCTCACACTGCCAACACCAGCTACGAGATGAATGCTGAAAACATCACTCTGAAAGTGGTTTCCTTTCTGCACAACATCACTGCTAATGCCACCTACACCTGTGTGATTGAAAACAACATTGCCAAGGCTACAGGCAACATCAAAGTGACAGGTAATGTTTAAGTCCACCCCAGACCACAGGGACACAGGAGAAGAGAGATTAAACTGTGCAACTGTGTGTTGGGGGGTTCCTGCAGCACCGCCTCCCCTGTGGCAGTGTGTGGTTTCAGTCAAGGAAAGGACTGAAATCCAGGGTTAACCCAACCCCTCTCTCTGTCCCCGGGATGAAGAAAAGGGTCTGTGGTCCTGCTGTTTCAGATGGTTTCCATGGTAACAATTAATCCCTTGGCATGAGGACAGAATTGCCAGGGAATGGAACAAAACTAAAAGAAACAAAAACAAAAACAAAAAACCAAACAAACAACAACAAAAAAAAAACACCCCAAAAAAAGGGGGAAGGGAAGGGCAGACTTCAAAAGAGTGTAAAGAGTGTATTCCTTTGATTGTTAACCAAAAGCAAACCAACCAACCAGAAAGACCAACTTTTGACACTTTCTTTAGCCAGTTCAGCTTAGGTGCCTTTTGTGTACCAAACCATCAGGCCTCTTTGGGTGTTATTAATGAATATCTCTCTGACTTCAGTCCACTCCATTTAAAAGGCCACCTTATTCACAGGAAAGCCAGCTTTCAAAAGACCCTGGATGTCTTCTCCTGTTCTACATGAGAGGGGTCGCAGCAGTGGGTCTTCAGCACAAGAGGCAGGGTCTGTCTTTATTGATATTCAGAAAAATGGGGATGAATAAATATATGCGCTCATTTTGCCTTCCCTGCTGTCTTTCCCGTTCTGGTAGCCTCTCACTATTCTTCTGCTACAGATTTCAGTATTACAAGGGGAACCAACTTGCAGCTGGTGAACCTGGATGCAGAGGCAGTGTCCTCCTCCCTTCCAACCTGTCACTGGATGCTTCTGCTTCCCCTGTATCTGCTGTTGATATAAAACCTCTATAAAGCAATCAGAAACACTGCTGGATCTGGAGGTAAGCTTGGAAAGGGAAAGTCATAAACATATATGCTCAGGATGTGTAGACTCTCTTGCTGACTTTGGTTACAGCAGCAGACCTATGTCAAGCCTGCCAGAATGGGAGGTTGCGTCCTTCCCCTGTGCCCATCTGGCCCAGGTTCATGGAGGATTCCTGGTTCACGAAGAACAGCACTCACACACACAGCTAATAAGCAAAAACAATTTTATTCAAGCACTCAAACACAACTAATAAGCAAACCCCAGTATTATGCAAGCAAACCCAACTAGTTACCTACCATCCCCATGTAATACTGACCCCAAGGTGGTAGACAAACCACTGAGCAGGAGGAAGGCGCGTAGTGCAGTGCTCGGGAAGACAAGTCGGTAGGTCCTAATGCCTTCTGCAGGGCATCCCCTGGATCAAGATGTGCATCAGGTTGACCCTCCAAAAATGAATTAATGCCCTCTTCCCCACCGCAGCAGGCTACTTATAGCTCTCCTGGTGGGGGTGTGGAGACTGCTCCAGCGTCGGTGTATGTGTGGCCAGCACATGCACAGAGGCTGAAGAGTATTTTTCCACCCACAGTGGCTAAAAGCGGTCATCCCCCCTGTTGCGCATCCATGGGGGGTCTTGGGGCACCTCTGGTAGTCATTACTTAAGCTGGAGCACAAGAAGTTCCACCTTAACATGAGGAGGAACTTCTTTACTGTAAGGGTCACGGAGCACTGGAACAGGCTCCCCAGAGAGGTTGTGGAGTCTCCTTCTCTGGAGATTTTCAAGACCCGCCTGGCTGCGTTCCTGTGTGACCTGTGCTGGATTACATGGTCCTGCTCTGGCAGGGGGGTTGGACTGGAAGATCTGCAAGGTCCCTTCCAACCCCTAACACCCTGTGATATCTGTGATACTTCATCAATCTTCAGCTCCCTCATCCTGTCCTTGAGATGTCCTTTTGTTGTTTGGTTCCTGATATTGCTCACCAAACAAGGAGCTGGCTAAGACTAGGTGGCTGCCTGATTCCCCCGTGTACCTGCACATTGCAGACGTGGCAGTGAGTCCTGTGCTCTCCAGTGCAGTGCAACAACAGATAGTGGGGTGCCAGAGGGCCACAACAATGGATCAACATGTTCCAGTATGGATACGCCATCCTTTCCCCATTCCCAGCTTGAGGTGAGACACATGGTTTGTCCCTTCCACAGGCTCCCTGATGGCTTCTCCAATCACTTGCTGCAACCTTAGAGATTCTTCTCTTACACCACCAGCTGTCATCACTTACTTGTCCCCTCATTCTCTTTACCTTCCCTCCTCAACCTTGTCTCTGGCCCAAAGGAGAGACATCTTGCTTGCTGCTCTGTGCACCCTCTGAACATTGGCTACACTTCAGAGCCGCAAGGCAGCGTGGACTTTTTTCTCTCCCTCTGCATGAGGCCAGATGCAGTACAAGCCTCGCTTGCACCCACTCTGTACTCAGACAACTCCACAGTATCTTCAGTAAATAGTACCTACTGTGGACACCTTGAACAGGGTGAGAGGGAGCTGCCAGCCTGACCAGTCCCTTCAAGACCTGGAATAAGGAGGGCTGTGGACAGTCGAAGCACAGGACAACTGCCTTTAGTATTCATCAGCTTTGGCTTTGGGTGGTAGGTGCCAGAATTAAACTGGTGGTGATGAGCTACAGAAAATCAGCCAAAAGGAACATCTCTATCTTTTGATGCAGAACAGTTACTACAGCTACCCTGATGGCAGGACATGCTTCATGTTTTCCACCCTCTTGGGCTGAGAACTTTAAGAGCTCCTCCCAGAGCATGTAGTACAAATACAAACATGAAGCCAACTGATTTCTCTTGTATTATTATTTCTCATCCATGCCAACATCAGGATACTTTGCTTGGCTTCAGAAAGATAGGGAGGAATGTGGTAAGGAAAGCTGCATAAATAAAGGAAAAACTGATCACAGGAACAAGGTGTGTTCTCATGTCTGAAACAATGCAGCAACCAGAACTCTGACCATGGGAGCAGCTCAGAGACAAACAGGAAAAAGGTTTCCTGCAATGCATCTGAGAACTGGTCCTTCAAACTCTTGAGTACTAGAAAGAAGCAAATCTTAACTCTCCCCCAAGATCTGATTAGTCTTGCGATTCTCTGAATGTACTAATAGAACTGTAAGAGAGCCAGTTAATCTACTCAGCCTTCTCAGAAGCCTTATAATTAAACTCCCCTTCTGAAAAAGATGTTGTGAATGGCAAACCACTGATGGGTTAGAAACTAGCCAATGGGCTTTGAATGACTGTTAGGTCTTCAACCTGGGAAAGGCAAAGAGTGTGTCTAGACCTGGTAATGTGAAATAAAGGAGGAACAAGAGAGTAGGAAGTGTGGCAGCAGACAGAAGACTAATGTACAGAATGAGGAGGAAAAGGGAAAGACCAGTAAGATACTACTGGCAAGTTCAAATTCAGAAGTAAACCCAGTTATTAAACATAGTTACAGATATAGAGACAAATTTTATTTTATTTTTTTGAATAAGTCTCTGTTACCTGGCACTTCTTACCTATTTCTGTAGCACTGTTACTGTGTTACTCATATTACAGCAATACTTTCAGTTGCACTTTTAAACCAGAGTTTGATCTCTTAATTTACATCACTTAGAATTAACATTTTCCTCTGAGAGGGTTTTTTTAATTATTATTTAGTTTTGCTTTATTTTCTCTGGGAAGGGTAGGAAGGAACCTTCAGCAAAATCATTACCATTTCACAGAGAGCACCTACAGAAAAGACTGTTACAGCAAAGCTTGTGCGACTTTTGCTTTAATCTGTTTTGGCAACATCTTTTAGGATGGAGTCTCACAAATTTGTTGAATGGTGGCATCTGTCAGGTCTTGAGCCACTCATGCTTTGGTCTTAGAAGCAGCCAGCTGGCCTTGAGAGGGAAGATACTTTAGACATACACGATAAACCAACCACCTTAAGTTTAATATAAGGCTCGAATTAAGGGGGAAGGGGGAGGGCAGAGGGAAACACTGAACAAATAAACCCCAAAATAAAGTAGTTCAAATACTGTCTGGACATGGAATAATGCAGGGAATCATAGAATGGTTTGGAAGAGACTTTAAAGATTCAACCCCGCCTGCCATGGGCCAAGACACCTTCCACTAGACCAAGTTGCTCGAAGTCCCATCTGACATGACTTGGAACTCTCCCCGTGATGGAGCATCCACAGATTCTCTGGGCAACCTGTTCTAGTGTCTCACCACCCTCACAATAATTGCATGTAGAATTCACCAACCTATAGCACAAGATGAAGGATCTGAATGTTATTTACCCAAAAGCAAGTGCAGGAGACTTGGTGATCACTGCAAGCAGACAGGAGAGGACTCTCCGAGTGGTGATGCCCCACGTGTTGTATTGGTTAGTCTGCCATGCCACCCTGGATACCAGCACATGGTAGTGCAGTCATCCCCTTCCTCAGCAGGAGCAGATGGGCAAGCCTGTAGCATGTTGTGAGTCTGTACCACAGCTCACTGCCTTCCTCTTGTTACCAGCCCCCTGTAATGTTCAGACCACTGTTTAAGCTGCAGAACAACGCCCGTATAGTCCTGTGATTTAACGTCAGAATTTAGTCTCCAAACAGTAACTTATTAACTTCCCTTCTCTTCTTGGAGGAAGGAAAGGCTTTAAAAACATCATTTCAGTAATAGCAAATTGAGTTAAGCAGACCAACTCTTGTGGCAACTGCACAGTATCGCGTGTAGACAGTGAATGATCTGCAACATGCCTGGCTCTGGCTCATAAACCAAAGACGTATGTTCTGCCTCATTCCCCATATAGCAAGTAAACAATAATACTAAAAGAGATGTTAATTAAACTGTATTTTAATAGCTTTATTTAGTAGATACTACCACATAAAAATACACACATTGTGTGCCCTAGGCCCAACGCAAGTGCTATCATGTAGGAAGTATTGACCGTGTCTCTTCCAAAATAGCCCAGTATCACTGGTGGCAATGGTCCAGAATGACCATTCAGGAATTTCACAAGTCACAGCAGCTTCTTGATCACGCCTTTCACCCTGTGATCACAGGCCTGTGCCTGCACTGGGCATAAAAAAGCTCCCAGTCGCAGCAGGTATCTCTACAATTCCTCTCCCACGGTGACAGACGTTAAGCAGCGTCTGCCACTCAGCAGTGACTAGATGTTCTCCCAATCCTCTCGCTGTTCAGATAGCTTAAGGCATCTTGTTCCACTTCCTCCACATTCAGGCACAGCAGGCTTGGCCGAGGTTCCACTTGTGACACAAACTCCACTTCACCGCACCGAAAATTTCTCAGCTGCAGTGGGGCTGAAGGGGAAAGAAACAACCTGTAGCAACTCAGTAGAGGGGTCCTGCTCTGTTCCAGCACGCAGCTGTAAAAGCTGCTCAGGGAGAGAAGGCCTTGCAGCAGCTGCTTGGCATCTACTAAACCTTAAAGGACAGCATGATTAATCAATCCAGGGTGTAAGCAGATGAATGAATTTGGCCAGCATCCCTCCAGCTTAGGGGAAACAGACATTTTACACTGTGAAACGCTGTGAACTATGTGCTGCTCTCACAGCTGATGCACTGGGCTTTGTATCTTTTCTAACCATCAGCAACCTGGCCTTAGCGACAGCATTACATGATAGCCAAAGGACAGTATTTCCACAGCAGAGTATCCTCTGGTGAGCTTAGCAAACCAACCCCTGCAGCACTTGGAGCCATGCTCAAGCACTGGTGTTAGCACAAGCGGCTAAGAATGTTTCCTTAACACAGCAGCTGCACAGTTGTGGCAGCACACGCTCAGACATCAGCACCCGTGAATTCCAAAATCTTCAGTGCTTTAAATTCTGTGGCCATGGTGAGGCTCTCCAGGCCTAGTCTCGACTCCACCTGCTGTCCTGTCTAAAGTCAAAACCCACTTGATTTGAGAAGTCTGCACAGTAACTCTGGCTGGCCAGAATCCTTTCCTATTCAAGGACAGGGATCATTGCTCTAAAACAGCTCTACACTTCTGTGTAAAGTAGAAGAAATAATATATAATAGTGTAGATAGTATAATTTTATTTATGGATTTTTGTAACCGTGGTTGTGCTAAGACACAGCTTGGCTCTACACTACAGAATTCACAATTCCATGAACATCCTCCAGAGATCTTGCTTTGTGCGCAGTGAAGGCAGCTCTCCTTACCCAGCCTGGTGAGACATCTCCTCCCTTCTTTCCCACGCTATTACAAAAGCCAACAGTGCTTGCTTACCAGGCTGCAGGATCCTGGAGGGCTTCCTGTCTAGGGTGAAGTCCAGCAGAATGGGGCGACAGATGAGAGGACTCCTGCATAGGCTTCTTAGGTAGCAAGCAATGAGATCTTCAGGTTCCTCTACACACTGTGGAAGGAAAGGGTGTGTTGCCAGTGAACGAGCAGAGGGAGGCAGGGAGCCACTGAATGCCCACAGCAAAGGAAAATCCAGTCCAGCTGAAGCTCAAGCCCAGCATGCCTCAATCATTACTAGAATAACCTACTCACCCCTGTGCCAGTAGCTTCCCCATGATGAAAGGACACTCTGCCCCTGCTCTGCACGCAGTTCTGCAGAGCTTCCCAGTCGAGAAGGCTCAGGCCCAGCATTGCTGCCACATGCTGGTTGCTGCACAGCACCAAAGCTTCACCCGTTCCATCCTCCACCAGCACCCTATGGAGAGAGCAGGCAAACTAAGATATGGAGGGAGGTCAGGACAAAGCCCAGCTCCCTCACAAGTGTCATGTCGCAGGCAATGGATCCCAGTAAAGACAGAGGGAGGTTTGTTCACATCTGGGAAGACATGACAGCTCCAACTCCTATCTTTGCTATTCTGTCCACATCCCATCCTTGATCTGATTTTGCCCTCCCCTCTGTGGTGTAATTTGTTCCTTCCTACCCACCTCTTCCCACACCCAATCTCTACAGTGCTTACCGTGCACTGGCTTGCCTCACTCCCGTGTGTGATGGACATGGTGGATTGTGTCGGGTGCACCTCCCCTGAAGGAAGAGTAAAGCTACAGCTATGTATGGGTGGGTATAAGGGAGAGAAGGGGAAGGGCCACCACTTCTTTTAACCCTCCCCTAATTAAGTATGCAAAGGATTAAAGACCTTCACCACATTTTCAGTGAGTGTCTTGGGAAAAGTTCCTGTGGGGAGAAAAATCACCTGCTGCAAGGTGCTGAACCCCAAGAGCAGTGACCATGGGAAAAGCAGAGCATTAAGAGTAGGACTCTCCCCTTCAGTGTCCTCACTCCACCCCCAGTCCTAGCTGCCAACCCTCTTGCTATCCGACACGTATTTCTAATCAGTTGTCACTTTGATCCCTTTCTAATATGCAAGTCCTTTTCAGACACTGGAAAAAGGTTTTGGAACTGGGACAGGAACTCTTGTTTCTTTTACGTGATAGCAAAAGATGTGTCCAAGTAGAAAATCTGCAAGGCTCCTCAGAAATTATCTCTGTGGAAGTTTGAATACCTCTTTGAAGATGCAGCTGCAAAGTGAGCAAACCCACTGCAGGGACAGAGTCAGTACACAGGACAAGTGGCATAAAATCCGTGTCTGGGGCAGGTTTTGCAGGTGACGTTGCAAGCTGGATAGAAACACTAGTGAGGGGGGTGAGGCTACTCCTGCAGGACTAGAAGAAATAGAAATGTGAGAAGCTTGGAACACAGAAACCTTCTTGAGATAGTGAAAGGGGGGAACAGACCCTGGACTCACCTGGAAGGACAAGGCAGGCGAGAAGCTGGCAGAGAAATGATGGTTACACAGCTGGAGGCAATGTACGTGCAATAGACGTTATGGAATCTGCAATATGAAAGAGTAGACGTCAGAAAGAGCTTCTAGAAACCAAACTGCTCAGTTTTCTTGGGATGGCTGGGCTGATCTTCACCTATAACATGGTAGGAAAATAGTTTTTAGTAAGATACTAGGAGACATGAAGTTATGGACAAGAGATGAGGAAAGTCCACATAAGAGGAAAGTTTAAGAGATGGTTTCAAAGACAATAAGGGAGATCAGAGCTGTGGCCTAGATCAGGGCTCTAAAGACAGGGATACCTTGAGATTTTGCGTTCCAAGTTCTGGAAGAGGATCTTGGCTCCAGGTAGCAAACCCCGGAGCTGTTGCAGATAGGTGGCAGCAATGTAAATGTCCATCACAACAGGGGAGCCTGAGGCAACGGAGACGCTGAGCTTCACACTGTGATCATTGGCTAGCAGACTCCCTGAGGAAGCACAGAACCACACACACCATGAGCTCATGCACACACAAGTAGCATAGTCTGTCAATGAGCTGGACCTGCTAGAGGTGTTTTCCCTCCCATCACACAACAGGGCTATAGCTGTTCCACCTCACACATTTTCCAGATACAGTATTGCCATCCCTAACACACATGCTGTGTAGTTTCCCAGCCCTCTGACATGCAATGAAGTGCAACATCCTGGCACAGTTCTACCATTCTCAGATACAGGAGCACAGTTAGCCAAGTGCACTGTTTCTCTGGAACAGAAAGAAGTGGGAATCAATCTGTTGTTACCTTACAGGCTGTCACAATCTTACCTTTCTGCTTTCGAAGGCCGACGGTCACAGATGGCTTCTCATTCTTGGGAGAGGCACACAAGGTCCTCTCCACTATCTCACCAGAGAAAGAAACAAGGGAACCTGTGAAACTGAAAGCAGACCAGGATTTCTGTCCAGCCTGAAGACTTCACGATTGCCACAAAGGACAGGGTGAAGCGCTGTTGCTTGAGCCTGGTTTGAGGGGACCCTGCTTTTGAGCACCCGAGATACTGGACTGAGGTCAGCTTGCTGCAGCCTACTCCACCCACGGCCAAGAGGCCCCTTTAACTTGCTTTCTGCTTCTTCAGGCTCGGCAGTGAGGAAGAAAAAGGAAGAGGCATGACAGCCTTCCTATCTGCTTAACTCTTAGTTGTTTTTCTTAATTAGAGGAAGAAGCCAAGGAAAGAAAAACTGTTTTCCATAAGGCACCGGTGAAGATTTCAGTGTGCATGCACAGAACCCGACACTAAACATGCTTTGAACAGAAAAGTTTCTAACTCTAGTATTTGTTTGATCAAGTTATGCTAAAACAATCAAACGACAACAACAAAGCCCACATATTCAGCCTCATTTTCCCTACTGTTTCCACTTCTGATGTGAATGTAGCAGAGACCATTGGGACCTAGTTCACACTAGCAGCAGCTCAAACTTTTTCTGGACACCATTCTGCAGGTCAGACTACTTGCACACAGGAAGATTCCCAAACCATATTCTTAGGACAGAAAATTCATCGCTGTTCTGTGCAGCACTGTCCCCAATAACGATGAACACGGACCCACTCCCTAAGACACAGTCACATGTAATTTGGGGCAGACGAACGTACCGGTTGCTAAGTACTTCTGGAATGGAGGAAATTCTCTGCTCCATGCCTGTCAGCACTGTCCGCTAGAAGAGGGGGAGACACAGCCTCAGATGGATTGCAGTTTATAGCTATCCCCTGCCAGAGCAGTAAAAACACGAGCTCTGCATACTTAGAGCTATGTCAAGTAACTGATGCTTCCTCCCTAGATTAATTCTGGGGCAGGAAAATGTGAAGAACAGCAGCAGTCTCTGATGGAGCTTAGACCAGAAAGTTCTCATCAACAAGATGTTCTGTACTGATAATTTTCTGAGCTAGTTCTGGAGAGATCTACAAGTCACCTGTGAAAGCCTAGAGCAATAAGGCACTGCATACCTGGTGCTCAGTCAGACAGGAGATCCATGTCTCATGCTGTAAGTGCCACGTATCTTGAACAGGCAGGCACAGGGGGCAGGATGACCTGCTCAGGAACACTGCTGGCACAGGTGGAAGATAGAGCTTGTCAAACACTTCCAAGTCCTGAGAGAAGAGCGATAGGACAAGAAAGAAGACTATTGAGGGAAGGAGATGAAAGCTATACAGGAAAAAAGGGCGACTGAAGGATAATGATTTAAAGGAAAAAAAAAAAAAATCCAGTGAACTCAGAGCTCTGAAAATTTTATGCAAAAAAACCACAGAACTGAAGCAGCTCCTTGGCAGGACAGATGGGAATTCCAAGCCTTAAAAAGAGCTTAGTCACTCTCTGACTCCTCGACTCCCACATGCAGTTCAGCGAAAGTCTCCAAGAGAAAATAGCAGACAACCTCTCTCTTACCAAGCAGTGAGGCACAATGAAGCGATACAGCCCATCCTGATGCAGAAATGGAAACCATCGTAGAGACTTCCCCATAAAGAGCAGTAGTGCCTGGCCAGGGAGGGGAGGAGAGAGAGAAAATGTGATGAGAACTGTCAGGAACAAGGTAGGAAATGAAAAATATGTCAAGAAGAGAGCAAGCCCAGCAGAGGACGTCTTGATGGAGTAGTAAGGTTAGCACCATCAAGGGTAAGAGAAGGTGGATGCATTTACAGGAAGGTGACAGAGGAGATGGAACTCCCTTGTGTGGCACAAGCAAGTTTCTGGCATAAATATACATATGTACCCAACACAAAAATCACTTTCCCATTGATTAGGAATCTAGATAATTACCACAAAGCCTCCCTGAGGAGCCAGCTCCCAGCCTTATCACACCCCACACCCCAGAGCTGTCTCCTGCCTCACTTCTTGCCGTGTCACACCCTCTTCTTTATCACAGACAGTCTCCTCCAGTTCTGATAGATTCCCAGTTTCTCTTGGGTGGCTCCAGAGCCGAGGTCTGCCCAGCCAGAGCACTGTGGCTTGGAAACTGTGCTGCAGCTCCTGTCCTTCTCCATCGTTTTCTCTAGGTAGTTGGTAATTGCGCAACATAAGACCCTCTTTCTGAGTAACCAAGAATAGGTAAGTTACGCAGTTGGTTCTTCTAGTGCTGCTCTGGCCCCCCTGACAGTTCTCATCTCTGTGAGTATCTGGTTTGGGATCCTCCAATTTCAGCATTTTTGCCTCTGGGGTTTCCAGCTCAGATGTTAAGCTGCCGTCATCCTTCTTCCTCAAAGAGGAGCTGTTTCCACTCCTAAGGCCTTTCTGGATTTGTCCTTCAGCAGCATGGAGAACCTGAACATCCTCAAAGTAGAACTGCACATAGACACTGAAAAGACAAATGGTAGCAGTGAAACTCCCTGTTCTGACAGGTGGCTCTCTGAAAGAAGCCATTATCTGGGAAAAGCTCTTCTGGCGAGTGCTCTGCACTTCAGCAGGAACATCAGGAAAGGGTGAAAGACAAGGCAGCTGCCAGGCTGGGTGTGTTCTGAACGAAATGGAAATGGTGGGTTTGTTGCTGCTAATGATCTCCTTTTCTGCAAATAGCAAAGGACAGTTGCTTTGGCACTGCAATACAATGCTGATAAGCAGCTTCATCATAGTCCAAAATAGCTGTGGAACTGGAGAGTGATGGTTTTACTTGTACACTGAATGAAGGGACTCACCTGGTTTTTTTCTCCCTCACATACTGCAGATTTGCCAGGTGCTCCCAGGAGGGAAAATCAGTCTGAAGGAATCTCTCCACTACGAGCTGGTAGTTTTCCACCTGCAAGAGTGATCCTGCAAAGACATCAGAGAAAAGTGCTGAGCTAATAAAAAGAGAACATAAAACCAGCAAGCTCAGTTTCCTGTTTTTAAAGTCACGAGACCAGGCAGTGACAGTTCAGCGTCTCCACACAAAGTCTCCTTCCTCTTCCTTGTTTTGGAGTTGGGTGGCAGAACAGCAAAAGCTCAGCAGTCTCAGATTTAGCTTAGTGGGACATACCTATGAAAGCTGTACGGGCAAAGGGGCTGCCATCCTTATGGGATATCACGCAGGGAAGCGTGCTGCTCTTGTCCTGCAGCTGGAGGGAACTGCTCCTGGAGGAGACTCTCAGCACGCCCAGTATTATCTGCAACAGCAAGAAAGCTGCAAAGAGCATCAAAGACTTCCCATCTTTGAAGGCCATAAATCAAACTGCACATAGCAGCAGCCCAAATTCAGCCTGTGTTCAACATGGTGGAGGTGCGAAAAGCAGTGTTCCCACCCCTAACGGGAACAGGCCTGCATCAGACAGGGTGCTGGAAGGCCTGGGGAGAACCAGGAACTTGCAAGGCACAGACAGTAAAGGAAACAAGGCACTTACCAGTCGGGGCTGGAAACTTCCTGCTGAGAACATGCAGTAGGACCAGGCCAACCTACGATTTAGCTCCTGGGTGCCCATGTGCTGTGCCCCCAAGGGAGAAAGCAGCTGTGATGGACTAAAGCCTTCCCAGCTCTTCTCTTCTGCCAAACGGCAAATTACAGACAGGGATGGGGCCTGGCATGGGGGGTTCAGGGTCAGATACTAAGAAAAAAGAAAGAATAAACCAGCTGAGTTTCTTCCCATCAGCTAAACAGGAAACAGCTCACAGAGCATTTGCTCACCTTCTGCAGAGGACACTGGTGTATTTTTGCTAGGATTTCATTATAAATATCTCTTGGTTCCTTTCTATCTGGCACCACAGCTTGCAGAAGGGGGACAAGGAACTTCTCAGCAGCTCCAGGGTGTCGGTGCCTAGAGCTAAGCAACAGTCGACGGCGCCCAAAGAAACAAGAAAACCTGAAAAAAATTATGACAGTTAGAAGCATTAGCCATCCTCACTTTTCAGTGAGTTTTGAATGTAAGTCAGGGATTCTTTCTGCTTGTTATGAGTCAATGTGCTGTGTAGGACAATAACTAAGGAGAGCACAAAAAAAAAACAAACCCTGAAGCAATTAAAAGAAGGGAGGCAAGGAACAGGAAAATATACAGATATATTTGTATATATATTTGTATATTTGTATATATATTTGCCAGTCAGATTGGCAAAATCTTGAAACTCGAGTGGACAAAAAAAAACCCCAAACCACTCCAAAACAGTCTCTCTCTAAGTCACACAAATGGACCTCCATGCTTTTTGGCTAAGCTTGATGTGATTACTCGTGCTAGGTCTACTTGGCTTTCTTTTACAGGATGCAAAAAAAAAAACCAAAAAAAAAACAAACATCACAAGACTGCTCTTGTTCCATTATTTTCCTCGTGTTGTGCTCCTTTCAGAAGTTTAGCTTGCTGCTTTTGAATGCTTGGAAGTGATCACACTGCCAGTCAAAATACAACTGAATAACAGAAAATGTACTCAAACGAAAAGAGATAGCAAGAAACTCACTGGAACAATTTTCAAGCAGTAGCAGGACTTAGCAATCACAGGTAAAGAAAGTGAAAAAAATAATAAACCTAAAACTTAGAGCTAGCATCATTCCTGGGGCAAAACTGAAGTTGCTTTGTTGGAAAGCATGGTAAAAATTCCACAGTGCCAGTAAAGCACAGGAAGACTAAGCATTCTATAAACTGCTACCTGATTGCCTGAGGTTAAATATATATGGTTTAGTTTTTAAAGTCTGAGGCAGCAGTTACAGTGATCGACCATAACTATTCCAGAACAAACAGAAATATTTTCACTGACAGAACCCAGAAGTAAACTCAGAAACTGGCCCACAGCTGTCATGTGAACGGAGTGCAGCCGTCAGGGAGCGCAGGAAGCCATCTGGAAGAGCCACAGATAAGCATGTGTGGGAAAATTTGCTAAGACAGAGGCTCTCTAACAACTGATCGCAATACACCGAGCAGCTGTTGCTGCTCCTGGGAGCAGCCAGGGCACAAAAGCCTTTATATCAGTGTGATTTGGTTGTGGCAGCCTCAGTGCCCACCTTGATTTGCCAAGCAAACCACACTGGCAGGCAGACATCCCTACAGTGCTCCCGTATGTCAGGACAAAACTTCCTAGGCAGGGGTACGTCAGCACGTGCTCTGGAGTGCTGCAGCTTCCCAAGAGCAGTGGGCTTATGGCACATAACCTTGAAAAATGTACAGGATTTTCTCATAAGAGCAACTGCAAGGTACAAGCAACTGGACCTGATGGGAAATCTAGATGAATGGCTTACTTAAGCCAGTAAAACAGAAGGAATTACTGGTGGTATTAGTACCAGAGAGTAATAATTTTGTGAACCCTTGGTCTAGAAGACACCCAAGTAGCCTACAAAGCATTTACACATAGCCTGGTTTCAAAAGGGCCGTCCTCACCTCTCCTCAAACGTCTCCAGGAGGCTCACCAGCCAGAGATAGAGTGGCATACCCAGATTGTAGCGGAAGAGCAGCTGTAAGTAGAGATTTCCTGAAGAGGCTGGTGGCTGGTAAAGGGTGCTGAGCCTTGAAAAACTCTTCAGCACAACAGTACTGCTCAAGCAAGCACCAAGTACAACAAAAGGGAAGGATACCAAAGGCTTCTGCAGGACATGGACATCGATGAGCTGAGATACACAGACATACAACTTAATAGAAGAGACAGACAGTCTGCAACCACACCCCAAAACCATCATTCCAGTCTAAATCCTTTGTCACTCTCCTGGATTGTCTATAAACCAAATAGATCTGGGGAACCTGGCACCGCTTAGGGAGGAATCAAATAATCATCTTGACTCTCATGACCAAGCCTAGATAATAAGATCCCCAGTTTTCTTCCAGCTACTCGCCGAAATAATTCCAATGTTCCCATAGTCTTCTGTTGACCCACACACTCATGAGCCATCCCCAGGGCCTGAGTCTTTTCCACTGAATGCTTTATGCCTTTTAAGTCTCACCTTACCTCCACACATGCTCCTGGTCTGAGTCCACGTGCAGAGTTCAACAGCTGCTGGTAAGCAAGGCACAAGCAGACTTTGTTATCCAGTAAGAAAAGACCAGCTTGGACATTTAGTATTTTGGTGACAGTTCCCTAAATAGAAAGCAAACAGAAAGTTATAGGAGTGTTGAGACTCATAGGCCTGAGCAATAAAGAAATAAATTCAGGATGAAAACAAGACCTTGCAGGCCAGGGACTGAAACCCTCGGGAGTGAGCAGGTGAAGACAAACCTTGGGAATCCTTACCACATAGGAGATGATCTTGGACTCTTTGGTTGATTTTGGCTTCTCCTCTTCAACTCCCAGCTCCAAGGAGTCACTGAGCTGCTCATCAGTCTCAAGGGAAGAAGTCGGAGTGAATTCTCCTTGCCAAGCACTGTTCAGTGGCTGCTCCCTCACGTGCTCTTCACAGTAGGGCAGAAGGCAGGAAGAAACACTGGTGACAAACGTCCTTTGTCCAGATTTCTTCAGGCTGGACATACTCAGGCCTGTTATTGTGTACCTGTGACCCAACTGGAGGATATGATGCCATGCCAGCTGGTTGGGCTTCTAGGGCAGAAAAACCAAAAGTGACATCAGCATCTCCTGCACTGGAAAAAATTCTTCCTGACCCCAATAACCCCAGACAAAAAAAATCCTCTTTCATTGAGAGGACTGCCTCCCTTGTGGAGGTTACCAGGGTCAAGCACACTGCAGCTGCATAAGGGAGGAGGGCTGTATATCTGCAAGGCACAGAACTAGACCTCTTACATACAAAGACCATTTTAGGCTGCATGGAATTAATAAACAGAATTGCTAGTAAAAGGAAGAATAAATAAAACTGAGAAGTCAAGGGCAAGCTGCAAAGAATTCATCAACTAGCACATACAGGGATACAGTGAATTTCTGAGAAAAAAATTCCAAGGACCTACCTGCACCAGCACAGGGACCCAAACAGCTGAGGTGAAGCACTCCAGAAACAGAAAGAAGAATGTCTTGTGGCTAATACAAAGAAGGGGCCCAAGTCTGGCCAGTTCACCTGCCACGGTGAGATTTGATCTTTTCTTACATGGCACTCTAGAAGGCAATTGAGTAAGCAAAGGAAATCAGAGATGAAAGAAGATCTTCAAAGTAGCTCAAAAGCAAAATAAACAAACATGCAGCATGCATTTTGTTGAAATAAAGGATCCTACAAGGCAATATTGCCCATCTCTTGGGGAGGTTTTCGAAACAGTATCTGAACATTTTAATTACGATTTATATATGTATACTAAATCTCTTTGACATTTTCTAAAAAAGCCTTAATATTTGAAGACAGCAGGGCTGTGTTGAACAAATCCGTATGTTGCATGACAACAGCCAGATGAGAAAAAGCTTTTCCACAAATAAGAAGCTAATTAGAGGTCAAAAGGAAATGAAAAAAAAAGGTCAAGCAATTCTTCAGCAGAAAACAGAATGTGTCTTCCTATGTCTTTTTAGGGTGCCCTGGTGATGGAGGATACAGAGAAGGCAGAGTTACTAAATGCCACCTTTGCTTCAGTCTTTACTTAGCAGTAAAGATCAGCCCTCAGGAATCCCAGTCCCTGGAGGTAAGAGAGAAAGTCTGGAGGAAGGCTCTCCCTTGGTTGATGAGGTTTGAGTTGGAGATCATTTAGGCAAACTGGACACCCACAAATCCATGGGCCCTGATGGGCTGCACCCACGAGTGCTGAGGGAGCTGCTGATGTTATTGCTAAGCCACTCTCCATCATTTTTGGAAGGTCATGGAGAACAGGAGAGGTGTCTGAAGACTGAAGGAAAGCCAATGTCACTCCAGTCTTCAAAAAGGGCAAGGACACAGGAAATTACAGGCCAGTCAGCCTCACCTCCATCCCTGGAAATGTGATGGAACAGCTCATTCTGGAGGTCATCTCTACGCAACGTGGAGGAAAAGAAGGTTATCAGAAGTAGTAGCATGGATTCACCACAGGGAAATAATGCTTGACCAATCTGATAACCTGTGGTAGTGTGACTAGCTGGTAGATGAGGGGAAAGCAGTGGATGTTGTCAACTTCTACTTGAGAAAGGCTTTTGACACTGTCTCTCACAACATCCTCATAGGTAAGCTCAGGAAGCGTGGGTTAGATGAGTGGACAGTGAGGTGGATTGAGAACTGGCTGAACGACAGAGGTCAGAGGGTTGTGATCAGCAGCACAGAGTCTAATTGAAGGCCTGCAGCTAGCAGAGCTCCCCAGGGGTCAGTACTGGGTCCAGTCTTGTTCAACATCTTCATCAGTGACCTGGATGAAGAGACAGAATGTACCCTCAACATATTTGTTGATGATACAAATCTGGCAGGGTGGCTGACACACCAGAAGGCTGTGCTGCCATTCATCGAGACCTGGACAGCCTGGAGAGTTGAGTGGAGTGGAACCTAATGAAGTTCAACGAGGGCTAGTGTAGGGTCTTGCACCTGGGGAGGAATAACCCCTGCAGTACAGTTTAGGGACTGACCAGATGGAAAGCAGCTACATGAAGAAGGACCTGGGAGTCCTGGTGGACAACAAGTTAACCATGAGCTAGCAGTGTGCTAGCTAGCCTAGAAGGCCAATGGTATCCTGGGGTGCATTAAGAAGAGTGTGACCAGCAGGTTGAGGGAGGTTCTTTTCCACGTGGAGCCACTGTGTCCAGTTCTGGGCTCCCCGGTTCAAGAGAGACGGGGAACTACTGGAGAGAGTCCAGAGGAGTGCTACAAAGATAATGAGGGAACTGGAACATCTTTCTGACAAGGAAAGGCTGAGGGACCTGGGGCTGTTTAGCCTGGAGAAGTCTGAGAAGGGATCTTACCAATGCTTATAAATATCTAAAGGGCAGGGATCAAGAAGATGGGGCCAGTCTCTTTTCACTGGTGCCCAGTGACAGGACAAAGGCAATGGGCACAAACTGGAACACAGTAAGTTCCACCTAAACATAAGAAGAAACTTCTTTCCTGTGAGGGTGACAGAGCCTGGAACAGGCTGCCCCAGAGAGGTTGTGGAGTCTCCTTCTCTAGAGACTTTCAAAACCCACCCGAATGCCATCCCATGTAACCTGCTCTAGGTAATCCTGCTCTGGCAGGGGGGTTGGACTAGATCTCCAGAGGTCCCTTCTGACCCCTACCATTCTGTGATCCATGGCATTTGACACTGTGGAAACTCTAAGCCTATAAACAAAAAGAGGCCTGAAAACAACAATGGAGTCTTCCTAACAAACTTCTCACAGAGTGAAAAAGCAGCAAAACCAAAAGCAGATGAGAGGAGAGAGAGGTGCTATTTCGTTAGTCATTTCTATTTCTCATTTCAAACTTTCATTTAAAAAAAAAATTAAAAAAAAAATATTTCAAAGAAATGTTGGTAATTTCATTTGTCATTTTCATTCCAACTTCTATTGGACTTGAATATAACCATCCCACTTACTCTAAATAAACACATTTTTGATTCTAAACCATCTAAATAATTATCAAGCTTCATGACTTTTTTAAAAAGAAATACCAGGATGTCTGCATACACTTGCATGGATGAACTTAATTGGTAACATTTTTAAAGAAGGAGCATGGAAAATTGGTCAGATAATCAGGGAATAGCAGACGAGCTTTATGTTAAAAGCCTGAGCGTACACTGAAATATGGGAACAGTTTTCTGATAGCTAAATCCAACACTTAAGCTTAAAGTAAGTTTCTCACAAGCAGATAAACCCAATTGAAGCAAAAGAAAAATAAACTAAAGCAAGCAGCCTGACTCACAACATTTTATTAAGTTACACCAAGAATTCCCTACTCAAGAAGATAAAACATGATCTAGCACAACCTGAAATTACCAACTTCACTAAAATTTGCAATTCCATTGGCTACATTTTGATGAACTAAAGGCAACAGTTACTCTTACCAGCTGACTTTTAACTGGTACCTTTATCTCAGCAATCTGACCAGAACTTGACCAGTGGTATCTATTTGTTTCAAAACAGAATGTAGAATTACTTTCAATAATAGTTATGGTTCACTGTAAGTTAAAAAAAAAAAAAAAAAAAAGTGCTAATAAGAGAGAATTTTAGCCTCAGTGAAAGCTGAATGATCACTTTGCTCTCATGTCCTTTCTGTAGTATCAAAATACATCTGGAAATAATTACAATTTGTCAAAATACAGAATAAGGACTTGCAGTGAAGTCCTAGAAAACAGCTGATTAATAAAAAGTGGCTTTACTGTTTAACTTTCACTTTTACCACTCACCATTTTGTTTCCACCCATGGCAGAAACAGAATTTGGCTCTTCTTAGGCCAACTGCTCTTCATGGCACCTGCCAAACCAGAGCAACAGTGCTACGATGGAGTTGAGCACAGTAGGTGTTTACCTGGAAGTAAGCAGTGACTTGGCTGATGCTGGGCAGGTGACAGGATTGATGTCAAGTACTTCCTTTGGGAGATCTACTGGCACTGGATCCACCAGGATTTCCACATACCCTGCTGTGCTCTGATCTGTCTGGGGTATATATGACCAGCTTGGGAAGAGCAACAGTGAGTCCAGCCACTCGAGTTCAAAATGCAGGAGCTAAAACAAAAGATAAGACAAACACTCGAGTTTAAGCACATTTTCTCAGCATTACTTACCAGGTTCATTACTAATTTGCCCTTGCACACACCACACACATCACAAACTCTTGTTCTACTGCTGGGCTTCATTACCAATGAGAGCAGTGTTTCCTGCCTGCTCTCCTGTCTTGAATGAAGAACTCCTGTCCTTCCAGATACAAGTCTGGAACAGACAGGCTGAGCTCTACAGCTAGCCTTTTCTGGGTTACAGTCACACACACCCCTGGCAAGGTGATAATTAATTCACTGCAAGGTTTAGCTCTTTTCAGACTCATTTTCTAAAATTCTCACCTTCTTTCTTTTCCTCTGTGTGTTCAGTTAGAAGTTCATACCAATGTAACTTCTTCCTAATCCTCCCTTTTCCAAGGGGAAAGCACAAACTCAGCACGCTTTCACCAGTGCTCTAGGGGTTACCTCTTATCTACACTCCCTTTGCAATGAAAGCCTTTCAGAAGGCTTTTGATTCAGTTGTTACACAAGCTATTATTTCCTGAAAGTTTATCATCAGTGTAGCATTGAACACTCAATACACCTCTCCAGAACGTTACTTCTGCTCCCCTAATTGGAATTCAATAAATAGAGGGTAGTGTCATGACCTCCAGGTCTCCCAGGCTGCCTCATACTGTTGAGAGTTCAAGAGAACTGTACATGAGGCTCTTTTTTTCTAGGTCAACATATTCAGTATTTGTTACCCAGGCAACATCAAATTTGACATATTCTATCCTCTCCCTGGGATCTAAGCTTGCTGTTTTCTTGCGTGTTACATAGCTGTGTTATTTTCTGTGCTACAAATCTGCAGACCATTTGAAGCCCCTGGTGGACTGTGACAAGAGTCCCAGAAGTAGGGAATAAAACACAGAAGCCATCAGACTGAGGACTTACCTCACATGGAATTATCCCAGTATTGTCTTTCACATATAGGCAACCATCTACTAACTTTTCTTTGTTCTCTTGCCTTCCATCTGTTAAATAGCCAACCAAGATCAGGTAAGTCCTTGGCAAAGCGTTCTGCGTGGGTAAAGCACCTTGTCCTTGATGAGCCCATTCTTTAAATTCATTGGTGCTCCAGTTCAGGTGGCTGCAGCACGGCACATGCTGCTGATGCTGTAGGTCGGAGATGGAGATGAAACTGGAAAAAAAACCCCAAAAAACTGAGAACTTAGAAGGATATAGGAAAAAACTTAGTATGCAAAGTTTGGGGATTACAGTGATCACTGCAGTGGACAAAGCTTGGCTAAGTTAGAGGAGCCTCAGCGCTTAGTGTGGTCTGATGATACCACATGGCAAGAACCAAGTCATTCACTGGCATTTATTAATGATCTCTCTCAGCTCAGGCAATGTGTCTGTTCTGCTTGAGCATCCCCTCTGTAAACAGACATCCTTTGCTACTCTAGCTACCTAAGGAGGCATGCAGAAGACTTGGGGAAAAAAAGAGACTTAATAAATCAAATATATGTGGGGGGAGGCAGGAGGGAGAACAGTTATTAGTTCAGGCATTTTTAGCTTGAATGGGAGATGGTGAGAAAACTCTTAACAACTGCTCAACACAGTTCACATATCAGTAATGAATATGGAGAAATGAAGACTAAATCCATTATATGGTGCTAAAATTGCTTAACAGTAATAAAAGCAAGGTTGAACAACTTCTGGATGAATTCCCTGGATTCTAAGCCTTTTCAGTGTTTACATGATCACTGCAGCTTTCATCACTGTTGCTTACATCTTGGCTCTCCGCGCTAGAGAATGAACGAAACTCCTCTGTCCATGCTAACATCAACACTGAAAGAACAAACACAAACTGGCTTCCAGCTAGGGATTTGGGTACTTGTTTCCAGTGAGATTAGTTGACAATTTTAGGTTGTGAAACTAGAGCCCTATTCACACCACCCATTCGCTCAGTAGCAGGATGTAACCAAATTCAGAGTATGAATCTGAAGAGTTTCACTTGATTAGTCAGATATCAAAGGTTCAAAGGCAGAAACCAGTCTAGATGCCTGATGAGTCTGAATCAGCTATAAATAGTATTTATATACATATAAAAAAATAAAAATCATAAGAGATACAGTTATGCAGGTACTTACGTTGTGTATTTGACAGGAATCTGAACAGAAGGAAGGTTAGCTGAAAAGGATATAAGCAAACTGCTCTATCCTTATAGAGCACAACTGGGAATAATTCTTTTATCTGTGATCTCCAAGAACACAGTACCGCTCATGGTTTCATCACAATGTGCTGACTGCTTCTGGGGAGAAACCAACACTACAGCAGTATACTGGATCCTGGTTATCCCATACTGGACCCTCTTCTGATGCTCCAGAGCTTGATGGTAAGCTGTGGATGGACCATGCTGCTCACAAACGGACCATTGGCCTCATACAAGTATCAACTACCTTCAACTCTCCTCTATGAATTCTCCTGAACAGAAACCAAACTCTGGTTTAAGCACTGCAAAATACAGTCTATAGAAAAAAAAATAAGGCTTATATGAGATCAGTTTGGCTGGTGTGAAAGACCCACCATCTATATTTATAAACTACTAGTATAAAATTAAAAGACCATAAGTCCCTAATCAATTCCAGTTGATCTTTGTCCCAAAACCAGCTCTGCCAGGGGTTTGAATGGACATTCTCCCACCATAAATTGGAGCAAGACAGAAATAGATCCAGACGAGCCAAACCTTACCATCTGTATCTCTCTCAGCAAGTTGTGCATTTTTTTTTTTTATAATGATAAGCTTCCAGAAGCCTTTTAGCAACTAAGATATGGACCATACAATCCTAGATTCCCCCTTTGTGAGCACGCACACTTGTAGGCAGGCCTCAGCTTCGGAGATCATGCCCAGGCACAGTCTCCTGAGCAGACTAGCAGGATCCAGCCAGGAACCCGCCGTGCAACACGCCGTGCAGCAGAGCAGCTCGCTCTTAGCGAGATGCCCTACTTTGGTTACACACTCTGCCTACCGCAGACTGGAGGATACGGTGCTTAATCATACCGCAAGAGCAATCGGGGGTGCATCGAAGCCAAGAAAATTCATGCGGTTACCCGTCTTCGACAACGCCCCTCCCACACCCAGCATCCGGGACAGGCATCGCACATGAACGAGCGATGCTCGCTTGCTGCTGCCGCTGCTACAGCCGCCGTGCTGAGCTCCCGGGAGGACCTCGCCAGCTCTGCTCCACCGGCCCATAGCTGCAGCCGGGCCCTGCGCGGCTGGCGGGGGCCTTCCTCCAGAACGCGCTGCGCATGCACGAGGGACGAGCGCAAGCACCGTGTCCAAAAGGATTTCCCCGGTGATCCCTCTCCGCCCCTCCTTTCGCCTCCCCGTCCCTTCTCGCCCCCCGTCTCCGCCCCGCGGTCACCTGTAGCCGAGCGGCAAGTCCCCGCCACATGCGCTTCGCAGGCACCGCAGCACCGCGTCCAGTGGCGGCGGCTCCGGCCCGCCAGGCCCCTCGCGGGCCGGGAGCGCTCGGCGGGCGAAATCCCGAGCCGCCTGTAGCCAGCGCTGCTCCTAGGGAGAAGCAGAGGAAGGGGGCTTCAGCGCCGTGTGGCAGGGAGGGCCCAGAGCACCCCTAGGTCACTCACCGCCGCGCTGGGTTCCGCCATGGCGGCTCCACGCCAGGACGTGAGCGGATCACAGAGTTGCCATGGAGACGCGGCGGCGGCGGGAAACGCGCAAGGCTCGCCGGGAGCGACGCCGAGCTGCGAGCCTGCCGGTCTCCGCCCCCTCCCTCTCCCCCCTCCCCTCCAGCCACTCACCGCCCCCGCGCGGCGCTTCCCGCCCCCAGCCGCCACCGCGGGGGGGGGGTTGCAGCCTCTCGTCCCCCGGGCGGGCGAGCGAACTGAGCCGCCCTGAGGGGAAAAAGTCTCCGTACGGCGGCGAGAGCCTCTTAGCTTACCGGGGCCGTGAGAAACGGGAACCCGGGAGGGCTCCGCAGGCCGCGCTGACAGACAAGCTGAGCTCCACCAGCAGCTGTGTGACAGGCAGGGTGGCGAGCTGGGCTCGGCCACCTCGGTGGCACATAGCCACGGAGCCTCGGGAGACACTGAAGGCCTGGCACGCCCCGGGGAGGGCGGGTGGAGTGGGTCTTGCCAGTTCTGGCGAAAGCTGGGAAGCAGCTGCGCGCTGATGCGTTTGACATTAATGTAAATGCCAAACGTACGGCGGGGCTGTGAGGTCACACCCCCCTACCCGAGCTGCGGGAAGAGTCAAACGTGAAGGCTTGGGGGGATTTCTCTGACACTCATCTGGTTCTAGGGAAATGCTTTTTGTTTTGGAAGGCTGAGGCTCCCTGAAGGTTGATGGGTGTGCCTCATCCCCTCGTGACAGTATGTGATAAATCTGAAACAATCCGTTAGAAATGTGATTTCCTCCACCACAGAATATAATCATTTGTGCATAAGAATTTTCCTTTCAGGGGCTTATTTTGTATTGTCCTTGTTCAAGACAAGGAAATGAACTAGACAGAACTTGGTAAGTCATTTCCATCTGTATCCCTGGAGATGGCTGCAGCCTGATAACAAGGTTATTCTGCCATTTCCTTCCCTCCTGGAACCTGCGGCTGTAAAGTCAGAGCTGTTCCAAGCCTGAAGTGTGGAAGAGAGCTCTGTGGCTGCATGGCCCTTGTCATTTTGTCCCGCACACATGCCACTGCTGGCTTCTGCACCACATCCCCAGGGGCAGTTCTGGGTCCAGTCTTATTCAACATCTTCATCAATGACCTGGATGAAGGGGTAGAGTGTACCCTCAGTAATGTTGATACTAAACTGGGGGGAGTGGCTGATGCACTGGAAGGCTGTGCTGCCATCCAGCCAGACCTGGACAGACTGAAGAGCTGGGCAAAGGCAAAACTAATGAAGTTCAACAAGGATAAGTGTGGGGTCCTACAGCTGGGGAGGAACACCACC
>JAAGNO010024041.1:0-26984 GCA_033439905.1 Ceryle rudis
TGGACAAACTGGCTGCTCATGGCTTGGATGGGCATACGCTTTGCTGGGTAAAAACCTGGCTGGATGGCTGGCCCCAGAGAGGCGTGATGAATGGAGTTAAACCCAGTTGGCAGCTGGTCACAAGTGGTGTTATCCAGGGCTTGGTATTTGGGCCAGTTGTTTTTCATATCTTTATCGATGATCTGGATGAAGGGATCAAGGGCAATTTTGCAGATGACACTAAGTCAGGTGGGTGTGTTGATCTACTTGAAAGCAGGGAGGCTATATGGAAGGATCTGGACAGGCTTGTTCGATGGGCTGAAATCAATGGTATGACATTCAACAAGGCCAAGTGCTGGGTGCTGCACTTGGGTCACAGTGAGTCCATGTAACATCACAGGCTTGGGGAAGAGGTGCTGGTCGCCGAGTGGCTGAAGATGAGCCAGGTGTCCAAGAAGGCCAACAGCATCCTGGCTTGTATGAGAAATACTGTGGCCATCAGGACGACAGCCATGACCTGTACTTGGTACTGGTGAGGCTGCATCTTGAATACTCTCTTTTGTTGTGGGCCCCTCACTACAAGAAGGGCATTGAGGTGCCGGAGCAAGTCCAAAGAAGGGCAAGAAAGCTGGCAAAGGGTCTAGAGCACAAGTCTTCAAGGAAGAGCTGAGGGACCTTGAATTGTTTAGCATGGAGAAAAGGAGGCTGAGGTGAGACCTTACTGCTCTCTACAACTACCTGAAAGGATGTTGTAGTTAGGTGGAGGTTTGCCTGTTCTCCCATCTAACAAGTGATGGGACAAGAGGAAACAGCCTCAAGTTGCACCAGGGGAGGTTTAGGTTTCACTTTAGGAAAAATTTTTTCAAAGACAGGATTGTAAAGCCCTAGAACAAGCTTCCCAGGGAAGTGATGGTGTCACCCTCTGCGGATATATTTAAAAGATGTGTAGACGTGGTGCTGAAGGACATGGCTTAGTGGTGGACTTGTCAGTGTTAGATTAATGGTTGGAATCAATGGTTTTGAAGGTCTTTTCCCTCCTAACAATTCTATGATTCTAACTTCCATGATGTAGTCTGCCATGCTATACAGCACTCCAGGAAGTGTAAACTTAGTTACTGGCTGCTACTTCTCTGTATCTCTTTGCTGCATTTATGTTTTCCTTTTCTCTTCAACAAAAATAAAAATAAGAAAAAATAGGTATTCAGTTTGACATACGCTTTTATTGTGAAAATAGCTCCCAGAAGCGTATGAGTAAATGAACCAAAAAGGCTTTTGGAAATAGTGCAGTCGCTAAGTTCCATGGAGTAAGGACTGTCATGTGGTAGCCAAATTATGTATATTCATTCTAAAGGAGTATTTTTAAACTGCTGTGAGCCTCTTATTCCTTGCTTTATAATGAAGGCTGTGGTCTAAAATACAGTCTAGGCATTTCCAAGTCCCTGTGATATTTTAAGTAAATCCTCAAGTTTTCTGGAATCGTCTGAACTATTCCGTTTATATTTACAGTTGACTGTATGTAGGGCACAGGCATAGCCCTCTCTCATTTTAGCGTTCTGAAACAAAGCATTTTTTGCAGGAAAGTATCAAGAATGGTTTATGATTTCTAGACCATCTGCAAGACTGTAAACAATACAAGTAGGTCTAAGAACCTTGACTTCTACTTATTTGACAACAGGCTTTGAAAACCAAAACAACTTTCACAGAGTTGGTTTTTGCTAACAAAGAGACCAATTGGTTGGTTATTCTCTGTATTAAGCAGGAAAGTGAATCACCATTTGTATGCCCCCTACATCTAACTTTAAGAGATATTTGTAATTTTGGACCATTTTTCTGTAATATTGAGTAAGATTTCACGTTTGAGTGTGGGTTTGTTGCTTTGTTTTTGTTTGTTCATTTGTTTGTTTTTTTTTTTTTTCCAGAGTCCTTATCAGAGGTAGGAAGATAATAAATGCTTATTAAAGAAAAAATCCATTTCTTGTTTCCAAATTCTGGATTAACTTAAGGTACTGAAATGCCTATCATGGAAGCACTTCTTTTCCTGGTCAGGGAATATCTTTAAATCTGACGAATTGAAATCCTTTTCCATTTATGCAAGTTAACAAAAGTATAACATTGATAAGAGGTTTGTTTATTTCATTGAACCATGATGGGTGCTACTATTGAGGTTTCTTGTATAGAGTGTCTGCCATATCTTGCAGCAGTTGCTCTTAGTGTTGTTGTATCCTTCCTATTTATGTGGTGGTGTAGCTTGTGAATATGTGTTCTTATTTTTCTTGGGTTTCTTCTTTCTATCCTTTCCCTCTTAATTTTCGGATTCTTGTTTTGTGTTTCACTGTTGTCTTGTACGTCTTGAAGCAAAGGTTTGTTTCTTCTGTTGACAACATGAATGGCTTTTAGCTTTGATCTGCTCTTGCAGAACATTTTTATTGAGTCAGGGTTGTCTTCAGCATTATTTGCTATGATAATGGCTGGTACGCTGTGTTATACTTACCTGATGCCTCTGTCTCATGAAGTTAATTGGATGGGTGACACCTTTTTAGACATGTTGTGGTGTTGGGTTTGGGTTTTTATGACCACTGTCAATGACTTGACACTCCTGTGCAAGTAGAAATTCTAAACAGTTCTTGGCAGATGAAAATAAAACAAAAAAAAAAGACATATAGTCTTGCATAGGATGTTAAGCAGAGCACTAGCAAGAAGATAAACTAAGGCAAAATTAAGTCAAGTACAAGTTTTTATGGGGTTACCAACCCGAATTAAAGTTCAATTGTAGTTTATATAGAGTTAAAGTTTCTAGAGAGGAAAATATAATTTTGTTCTGACTTGTTTGCCTTAGACTCAGATAGCTATGTCAGCTAGGAGTAGCCTGTGTGATAACTTAGTTGAAAAGCTGTAAAGAATGTTTGTGGGTAAACGTGATTCTTTCATAGTTTAATTCTGTGGCAGTCGTTTAAAACAGTTACGATACTGACTTGAAAAATCTGCTATAGGAGTGTTGGGTGTTGGTGATCTCTCCCCCTCCTCCCCCCCCTTTTCTTTTCTTTTTTTTTCCCTTGTTTTCTTTTTTTCCTTTTTTCTTTTTTTCTTTTTTTTTTTTTTCCTTTTTTTCTCCCTTCTTTTTTTTCTTCTTTATTTTTTTCTCTTTTTTAATGAATTATTACCTGAGAAAAGATACAGCTTTGGAGCTTTCAAAGCTATTTCTGGGAAAATACACTTGAAGTTGACACATACTAATGGCATATTTCTTAACTGTTTTATATACTCTGTATTCAGTTGCATTCAAATGTAAACATAAGTTGGAAACCAATTCTCTGCCCCACGTACTTCACCTGATGATCCCTCTTCTTGGAATTTAACATAAAAAAAAATAGATTTTTTCTAGTTTGTAAATCTAATTCTTCTTTAAAAACAGGCCCTGCTTGTTCTCATAGCAGGTACTTTAAGTGACTGTAGGAACATCATGTCCTATTAGTGTACAGCTGGGTTTGGTCCTGATTGTAAATTACTACAAATGAAATAACTTAGTGGAGAAAATTGTGTTTATAACTATTAGTTTGAGCTGTGTTTACAGTCCACTTAAGATCTCCTCTTTAAGGAACTTTCACAAATATTAATAGGGGTAGCAATCCTGCCCTAACACCACCACCACCACCACCCCTTTTATTTCAAGTGGATTTCTAATAGGAAATTTGAAGGCAAAGTTAAAAATAGCATTTTTCAATCAAAGCTGTTTAGGATCTCTAAATCTTACTGTATTAAAAAGCAGGATTGCAATTTTTAGGATGCACAGATGAAGCACTGATAATGATAATTGAAATATTTTCTGATATGAGCCAACCTTTGGAGAAATAGCTGAAAAATTAAGAGAAAAGGTCATGATATGTACTTGCCCATGTTTTTGTGCTACCATTATATTAAATACTGGTTCTACTAAAACTTACCATAGAATTATGAATTGGAATTTTAGGGCTTTTGTAATTTGCTAATGAACTCTTTCTCTGTATTAAGGATTTGATTGGTACTATACCGCTGTGGTATGCAGTTGTGTATTTTTCTTTGTATTTTTATTAGCTACTACATGTGTTAGATATTGTCATGGTTTAGAATCAGGGCAGCCTGCTAGACCTATAGTAGATGCTCCCTGTTAACCGCCCTCCCTCTCCAAAGGGGGAGAGAATGGGAATAAGGGGAGAGTGACTTTGCGATTAGAAAAGGAAACTAGAACAGTTTTAAAGAAAATAATAGTAATAAAAGTGGAATATATACAAATATATACAAAACCAGTATGGAACCCAACCCCCCTGATGGCAATTATGTCACTGTCACCACTGATGCTGTGGAGCAGGCACCGGGAAAGTCCCAGACTGGGCCCAGCAGCAGATGGGAAATGTGTGCAGGAGCTGGATTCTGGTTCCAGATTCAGGAACACACAGATCAGGACCGAAGGCAGAATGGACAGTCCTCCTCAGGTGCTGGTTGTTGAAGAAGTGAGCAAGCATCTGGAAGAGCTAATCCAGAGCTTGACCCTCATGACTCCTGAGCTTTATACCAAATATGACATATATGGGATGGAATCCCATGGTGGTCAGTTTAGGGTCACCTCTCCTGGCAGCTCCTCTACACAGGTTCAGCCTTTTACTTTCTGCACCCCCAACGTGGTACAGAAGATCCATCAGAGGCCTTGGTCTGCACACCAACCCTTGGTACTAACTCAGCAATGAGTGTTACCATTGTTAGGAACCTGCAGAAACAAACTGCTAACTTCAGACAGTACAGTTCCTTAGAAAAGACTGATCTGAAAAGTAAAAACACTGAACAGAATTAGTTCTGTTCTCACTCAAACCAGGACAGATACAAAACCAGTACATGCAGGGCTGAATGCACGTCAGGAGTAATTTTCAGCAGTAGCAGTCTGTACATGCTGTTGCATTAGTTTTTTTCCTTGAAGTGTTCTTTCTTTTATTACCTTGCCTGTGTAAATTTCTTGCAGAATTGTTACTTTGTTAGGATTTTTTTTTCTTTAAATCCAGGTGGTTCTTCTGTGTTCTAGATCACTAAGCAGCTGAGCATCAAGCAAATGTATTAACCTCCATTTAACTCTCTGTTATGTTGAAAGACTGCAGGTAGACATGTAGAAATGTCCTGGCAGAGTAGAGCCCAGAAAAATCTATCAAAATGGTGACTTTCACAAATGCCTTGAAGAAACTGTGAAAGTGTGTAGCTACTAAACTATAAAGGCTGAAGTTCCAGCTGTGCTCATAATGCAAGTTATACATCTTAGCATTTTAAAAAACTTATTGACTGGTGCAGTTTCATTCACATTTGCTAAACAGTTGAAGTTATCTCTGTACCCATAAGGTGAGGACTTTGATATTTTAAACCTCAGATCTTGAGACCCAGCTATATAGCAGAATATATGGTTCTTCAGCAATGATCCAACGCATTTATTCTGTAGAAATAGTTCTACTACAAAATTGCAACACCAAAAAATCTAGGCTTATGAAGCCCTGTTATATATAATTCTAGGGTAAAGCCTTTTTTCTTTATGAAGAGAACTCCAGTTACTTGCTTTCTCTGGCAGCTTGTATTGGAGGTATACAGCCTGCAGTGCTGAGACAGTAACAGCTCTGTAGCTTATTGTAGTACAAATAGACAATGGCTCTTAATTTAAGCCCTTTTCCCTGAGTTCTTGAGAGTCACTGACACAGATACTTCATGTATTTAGTCCTCTGTATTTAAAAAGATGTGTTAGAGAAAAATCTTTCAGTGGATTTATTTCAGTGAGTCACCAAGCACAAACTGCCCATTAAAGTAAAAATACTGAAGAGGCATTATTTGATGACCTGTGTATTGAAGTAACAAGTTCTTTGTAATGTCCAATTTACCAACCTGTTAATTAGTTAAACTACTTGGAAGTCCTTTTTCAAGACATGATAAATAGTATTCAGTAAGATTAAATAATGCAGTTTTGCATTTATAATTTATAATCTTCATTAACTACCTGAATGAAGCAATAGAATGCACCATCAGCAAGCTTGTTGATGACACCAGGCTCTGTGTGCTGGAGGGCAGGGCTGCTGTTCCCAGGGACCTTGACAGGCTCAACACCTCGTGGTGTTCAACAAAGACTCTGCAAATTGGAACAGAATAGCCCTACTCAGTAATACAAGCTGGGAACCAGTGGCTAGAAAGCAGCGTTGCAGCAAATGACGTGGCTTTCCTGGTGGACACCAAGTTGAATGTGAGTCAGCAGTGTGCCCTTACTTTGCAAGAATGAAGCCAGCATCTGAATGAAGTATTTCTGTCATCTAGGCATTTGCATGACTGCATCAGAAATGGTGTCTTGTTTTGCACTCCCCAGTATAGGAGAGGTGCTGAATACTGGTGCAGGTTTAGAGGAAGACTGCCAAGATAATTAGAGGGCAGAAGCACATAATGTAAAATGAGAAACTGGAAGAGCTGGGTGTCCTTGGTGTTCAGAGAAGACTAGGAGGAGGATCTTATTTTCAATTAATGGGAAGGTGCAGAGAAGACAGAATCAGACTCTTCTCAGAGGAGCTAGATGACGAGGCTAGAGGCAACAGAAAAGGTTACAGCAAGGGATGTTTCAATAAGACATCGGGAAAAGATTTACACCATGAAGATGGTGAAATGCTGAGACAAGTCAGATGGATCCTTGGTGATACTCTGAACCATTAATACTCAAAACTGTTGAGAACAGCTTTGAATTGAGAGCAGCCTTTGAAGCTTTGAAGATGGCCTTGGGTAGAGGATTGAAGCAATTGACCTCCAGAGGTTCCTTCCAATGTAAGTGCGTGCTTGCTCCGTATGAAATGATATAGTTGCATAATCAACCATCTGCATCAGAAATAGGGTGGCCAGCAGGAGAAGTGATAGTGCCCCTGTACTTGGCACTGATGAGGCCACATGTCAAGCACTGTGTTCAGTTCTGGGCCCCTCACTACAAGAAAGGCATTCAGTTGCCAGAGTGAGTTCAGAGAAGGGCAACCAAGCTGGTGAAGGGTCTGGAGAAAAAGTCCCATGAGGAGAGGCGGAGGGAATTGGGATTGTTTGGTTTGGAGAAGAGGAGGCTGAGGGGAGACCTTATTGCTCCCTACAGCTGCCTGAATGGACATCATAGTGAGGTGGGTCCCAGACTCTTCTCTCGAGTAAGTAATAACGGGACCAGAGGAAATGGCCTGAAGTTGCACCAGGGGAAGTTCAGATTGGATATTAGGAAGAATTTCTTTACTCGAAGAGTAGTGAGGTGCTGGAATGGGCTGTCCAGAGAGGTTGTGGCATCACCATCCCTGGAGGCGTTCAAAAAATAGGTAGATGAAGCACATCAGGACATGCTCTAGTGGGGTGGTGAGGTAGTTTTTTTTGTGGTGGTCGTTTGTTTGTTTGTTTTGTGTGGGTTTGGGGTTTTTTTTGTGTTTGTTTGTTTGTTTCTATTGCTGATGGTTGGACGTGGTGATCTTAGAGGTCTTTTACAACTGTGACAATTCTGTGATTCTGTCCCTCTTCTGCATACAGCTATCTCTGTCCCAGCTCAAGCATGTGGCCTAGAGGGCTGTGAAGCTTCGTAGAAGTGGACAGTATAATTATCTTATATAAATTCTACCGTACAGCTCAAACCCTGTTTTTTAACCTGACTTCTGCATGGTCAAAGATTTCATAGAATCATAGAAACCGTGTGAAGTGATTGTTCTAGTGCTTTGAATCATCACCTGTCTGTAATGAAATGGTCTAAAATCTTCAGTGAGGTATCTTTTTTTCCAGAGTGTTGGATCTTTAAATAACATTGGTTTGGGGCTTTCTTCTGCAGTATGACTTGAAAAATTTTTCCTGCTATGCAGAAGCAGCCTGATTTCTTGTACATATTTTCAGGCAATGAAATAAATGTGTAACCATAATTGGAATACGGGGTTATTCTGCTTTTATTTGTTTTTTGGTTTTGTTGGCTTTTTTTTCAACTTCATAAATCCAGCCTTTCTCATAAGCAAGCTGCCTGAGGTTTATACTTATTTACTTAAGAGAAAGTTAAATTAATTTGTCTGGAATGGGAGTTAGGCAGCATGTTCTAGTATAAAATAGTTCATTGTCATGTTTAACTAAAAAGAGATAATTTGGAGGTTTTAGTCTCTTCTACTGTAGATGTTATGATGTAAAGTAAGCAAACCTGAATAAAACAGTGACATAATTTTACTGTACAGGCAATGTAAAGTGCCTCTTGATTTGGTCTTTATTTCATGGATATACCTTTATTAAGTTGAGTCTCACAGAGTTCCATTCAGAAATCCCATTGATTTTTTTCTGTGTGTATTCCTATTATATATACAATGAGTGAGGAATTAGTATGGAGAACCAGAGTTTTAAAATCAACTTCACCTCCTACACTTTTGTTTTAGCTATTCGTATGGCTTTCTAAGAAAAGAATGGGTCAAATTTCTTTAAATTAGTTACAAGCCCTAAAAGTATATTCAATTTACTTCGGTTTTGTAGGTTGTGGTCTCAGGGCAGCCACGAGGCATTACTAATAAATAAGTCTTTCATGATTTTGCAAATACACAAAGGTTCTCGATTTTTAGCGTCTACTCAGGAGTACAAGGCAGGAAACCCTAAACCCCCAAATCATGTGTTTCCTGGAGTTAACTTCTGTTTGAGCTATACAATTTCTAGCAAAATCAGACCGTATTTTCTGGGTGTCTTCAGTGTGCTTTAGCTCCTTCAGAGTTATGATGCCATGCAGATCAAAGCAGACTGTGTTGGTGCTAAATGGAGTTGTTAAAAAAAAATTTGAAACTGAAAACCTCAGTATGAACTTTGAACGACAAAATATTCCCAAACCAGTCTGCCCACGGCTTACTGTGAAAATAAATCCTTTCACATTCCGGAGGCCAGACAGCCCACCCTAATCATGCCTTGCTTTAACTTTGTATACTTTATTTTCCCCAGTACTGCCTGGGTCTGCTTACTCTAACTCTGAAGATTCCTGTTGTCCTTTCCAAATGGCGTACCTCACTGCTCTATCCAAGGGCTCTGATTCCCTACAATTAAGGATGCTTCTCATAAAGAATCATTTCTCTTGCTATGTAAATGTGTTTCATTCTTAAAACTAGAAGTGACCTTAAAATTTGTCCACGTAAAAGTGAAGACCTGAGAGCAGTATTTTATTTTTCAAAATGGATTTCATGAGGCTGTAAAATGCGAAGTTTGGGGCTTTTAAAATAAAATTTGGCATTTTAATTGATTAAGGAAGTGAGATTTCCATGTTACATGGACACATTATGAAAATGTGCCGGCTGTTGTATAGATGGTTTATGTGCCTTTTAGAGTAGGTGGTTCCAGCATTCCTTATTAGTGGAACATTCCAGCCTCATGCCCTTCTGCTGCAATACGATATATTTTCACACAAACCACCATTTAAAAGAGGAGTCTTTTATATTTATTTCACCTCTTTATAGAGGTATATTTTTTGTTACTGTATATTGTTAGGCACAGCTGTTCTTTAAGCTGTTAGGTGCTTGCTTCAGAGATGCTTCTTACTTTTACTGTAATAGAGATGCTGTTTCATTTCTCTCACTTCTTGACTATTGCTCTTTTCCCCCTTCTGAATCGTCTAGAGAGTAGCTTAATGCAATTATATCCTGCATGCTTATTTCTATACAGGATAAGAGTACATAGGGTGACAGCAGGGTAGATTTTTAAAGCTATGTGTGCCTGTTGAAATTTTCAGAAGACCATAAGACTTAAATCCTCTGAGTATCTCAACTCTATTGATAAAATGGTGTTGTTTATACATACCCACCAGCATTAAACGTATTTCACACTGCCTTCCCTCCCCATCAAGACTGTGTTTGTTCAAAAAACTTTGTGCCAAGTTAGTAGAGTTTGTTCTCACCAGAGTCCTGCTGGGCTTCCTGCAGCTAAACCAAACACCTTTCACCAGTACCTTCTTGTCTCACTCCAGCTTTTTGACTGCCTGGGTTGCGGAGCTTAGATGTCTTTGCCTTCTAGTAAATGTCTGTTGGACAGTGATTTTAGCTGTCTTTCCATCTAGCTCTTGCTTGCCTGGCATCAGGCACTGGAATAGCATCTGCTGCTGCTGCTATTTATGATCATCTGATTTTTTGCATAATGAGACTAAAACTGGACTTGGACACAGGTACCAGTTACTCTTGACATTCTTTGGAAAGAGCTAGGGTGAGGTTGCTGTGTCAGTTATTCGTTGGGAGTTTGCATCCTGACAGAGTTTGACACTCATTTGTACGTGGCTCAGTGTGGGTACTTGCAAGCTTGGGTGTAGATCACAGCAGCCAATGCTGCTTCTGGTGCTGTCAGGCCTGCTCTGTATCTGCAGTCTCCCACTCCACCCAGCTACATCCTCCAGTCCATGCTCCATCCACTGTCCCTTTCTGAATGCACTGCCACTGTCAGAGTTATAGTTGATAAAATAATGCTGAGCTACAAGAGAAATTTCCTGAAAACTGTTTTGACTTCAACTGACGTGGTAGTGCTGGTGTACTCCTGCCTTGCCTCCATCACCCAAACAACTGTGGGCTTTGCACAGTTTGCACATTGCTGGTGTTTCTGCTTCTGTCTGCACTTCAGTTTGAACAAACACTACTTTGAAAGTATGTCCACTCTTTACAGTATGCACTGATACAAATAATCCTGCCTTCCTGTCACTGCTGCCGTGCTCTGGACATTTGGACCATCAGCATCCAGAAGGAAAACCTACAAGGGGGAGCTTGTAGTTCTCTGAGCAGTCACAATGGCACACGCCAGTACAAAACAAGAGAAAGCGCAGGAATATGAATGAACGGAAGGAGTGGATCAGAAGCAGAAAGGGCAGGATCAGCTTTGGTGTCAATTAAAACCACTTCAGAAAGTACAGTCTTAAGTTTCTCAAACAACATTAGTGTTGTAAAAATATAATGGAGGCAGATTTCCAACTTGCTAAGTGCATGCTTCATAATAACTGTAAAAATGATTTTATAATTTCTGAAGCTTTCAGGGAAGGCTGGTAGAGGTCACACACTGATCAGGACAGTGATAACAGGAAACTAGACCTGAGGGAGGAGCACAACCCAACAGAAACAAGATGTGTAGGCTAAAAAGAAGTGTGCTTGTGTTTGGTTTGGTTTGGTTTTTTGGAGGGCAGAGGTTCCCTCCTGGTGCCTTTTACTTTACAAGCAGGAAGAGCTATTAAATAAACGCCGTGTGTTACATTGGCACTGGAGCAGGTTTTTCATGAAGTAGCCGCCAAGGGATTCCTGAGCATCACAACTCTGCGAGCTGCTGAAACTAATACAGCTGGTTCCCCCAGCTTATGCCTCATTACAGCTGCTTGCTTTTCCTCCTCTGTGTGTGTTCAATGAAGCTGGCAGTGGGGTTCTTCTTCTAACAAAATCTGTATTCTTGGACCTTACCTCAGTGCATTTCTGTCTTACTCTCAGGCAGCCAAATAAATACAAGTTCTACCAGTACCTAGCAAATGCTGGATTGATAATTGAACTTTTCCTAGGGATAGGTCAGGCTGCTTAAGAACACCTTTAGCAGTCATGGTAGAAGAAGGTGAAGGGGCTTGTCAAGCTGAAGGAGAGACATGGTGACTTGACTGACAGCAGTACGCCTGGTCTTTTACATAAGCGAGCTGGATTGCATAGTCTCAGCTGGCTGCACACCACCTTAACTGGGTGTCTGCTGTCACTGCTTTGCAGCCACATTTGGTAGACGCTGAAGTAAAATGCCCTTATGTGAGGATACATGCCTAGCTATGGAGGTAGCAGGAAGGCAGGGAATGCAGGTCCAAGTCACAGCAGCACCACCACAGCGGGGAAAGCCCATGTGCAGATGTCCTCTGTGACTTTGTGAGCAGTGTTCAGAAATAGCACTGGCTAAAAACCTCCTGTGCAGTGTCACTGACACCTCCCGAGTCAGGAGGATGACCTGGATCTTTCTGTTCTGCAGGACCTCTCTGTCTAATGTAGCAGCAAATAAGGGACGCAGAGGTCCTAAAAGTCACCTTACCTAACCAGAAGTACCAGATTCACTGGTGAGGTGGCTATGTTTGCAGCATAGTCAGTCAGTCATTCTTTCTTATAACCCCAGGAACTGTATGGAGCAGACATAGAAAGAACAGAGTCAGTGATGATGAACACAGCCCAAACTATCTTAACTCCACATTGTCTATTTTGATACTAGGTGGGCTTGTGGGCAAGCAGTATTAGAAACAAAGGGTAAATAAGTCCAGTAAATGCTGCTTTTCAGAACATATGCTTTTTGACAGTAACTGGCTGTAAAAAGAGGTAAGGCAGCAGCTTTCCATTCAACAAAACCCCAACAAGCCTGCGAATAGTCGGGCTATATACAAAAGTGAATTAGTGGACAAGGCATGAGATGATCTTGGCTACTAGATAGCAAACCAAAGGCTTTTGCTGAGGGGAAGGGAGGAGGGGAGAAGGGGGAGTATTACTGTCTGACCATTAGCATGCTTAAATCTGATACCTCAAATTCAAATCGAAATCTTTTTATAATGATTCCCTTTTTTAGACCTCAGTGCTCTGGTTTAAAGCATAAAAAGTAAAGTATTTCCTGAGTGGTAAATTAGAATGTATAATTAGTGCTTAATGCTTAGATGTGTTTCTGAGTGAAGGAATTTCCTCCTTCATACTGGGAAGCCCAGTGAAATTCTTAAGGTATGCTTTGGCTCTTTTCTGTGAGGAGATGTCTTGTTCTTCCACAGCAAACATGGAGAGTGACAACGGTTACAGACTACAGGAGAGCATGGGAACAGGGGAGTTGGGAAGAGGGACAATTTTTTTGGCAAGTTTCCTTCTATTTGTTGCTATGAAGTAAAGAGAAGTAGGAGAAGCAAGATCTGTGTATGTGATACCACAAACATTATCAGAGTAGGAGAAAACCCACAAGATTGCCTATGCTTTCCTCTCGCTTTTGTATCATATGGCTACAGTCTTTCCCTGATTCTTTACAGCATCTTTCAGCGAGAGAGGTTTTTCATGAGAAAATGGGGAGGGAAGTCTAAAATAATTCAATGTTCTTAAAGGGCAGAATATCATTCTTCCATCTTAATGTAAAAAATATTCTAGACGTGCTTTACAGATTTCTTCCATTCTGGCTGAATGAAGCAAGGTAAAATGAGATTAGCGTAGACACCATCTCTTTATTAAGTATCATTTGCCAAAGTGAGATTTACTTACTTGGTAATGAGAGACAGGAGTCTAATTTTGTAGATCTGATCTCAGAACTGTCAATCTGTGTTGAGTCTTGTGGAAAAGCTCTGGAGACTCTCAGGTTATTTTTCTCAGGGTAAATATGGTTTTCTTTAGTACCCTGTTTGATAATTAAAACCACAAACCCCCTGCGTTTTATCATGTGTAACCTCTCTCTTAAGAACTAACTTGGTGCTGGATTAGTGGAGGTGTGTTAACATGATGCAGTTTTATTTAAAAGATCCCAAGACAGGCTTGTGGAACAGCAGATGCATAAGACTCATGCCTGTTCCTGGAATATTAGTAGAAATTATCCACATGTCTGCTAATTTGGTCCATTATGACATAAATGTGACATCCCAAGGAACAGTCAACATAGCATTGTAAGGGATGGTCTAGTCTCACAAACTTACTGAAATTCTTTGAGAAAGTTAGCTGGTAAAATGCATTCGATATAATGTGCTTGCATTTTCAAAAGGCATTTCACGTGATCCCTTACTTAGAAGTCTCAAGGAGTCCAAACAGCTTTGGGAAGTGGGGAAGGTCCGTGGGGTGCAGAAGTCGATAGTTAAAAGACAGGAAATGGGTAGGAATAAAGAGAGAGTTTTTGCAGTGGTTGAAGGTTACTGGTAAGAATCCCAGACAGATCAGTGCTAGAACCTCTCCTTTTTAATGTGAGGATAAGTGATCCAGAAAAGATGGTAAGTAGTGAAATGATAGTCTCTAGACAATACTACAAACACCGTGTCAACTACCAAAGAACTTTATGAGATACAGTAGTAAATAGCCTATAAAACTCAATATAGATAAATGTGAAAGATTCACATAGTTGGGGCAAAAATGGGTCCTAAATTTATAGAGAATGTTATTTTCTTAATTATTATCCCTCAGGAGGAGTGATAGAGAAGACCTGAGTTATAGAAGAGCTGAAGAAGATGAGCTTAGTCCTTAGTATCAGTCCAGAAAGCAAGTCAAGTGTTGAAAGAGTGGAGATCATGCCACCACTGTGTAAATTCATGCATTTTGCATGTTACACACAACTCCTTGTCTCCTAACTCAAAAAAGTGTTAGTGGCATTGGAAAGAGAGGACAAAAATGAGAATGGATCCCAAAAGTTGCACAGAATCCATTCCTTAAGAGTTAGGGTTAATCAATCTGTAAAAGAGCAAAAGGTTGGCAGGATGATCACCTGTAAAAGGTGATATGATAGAAATATCTAAAATCACAAGTGAAATAGAGTAAACAGGAAAGTTTTTTTGCTGTCTCCCTCTCAGTTGTTGTAGACAGTGAAAATGAAAATTAACAAGTGGCAGGTTAAAAACAGATGTTTCTTCACAATGAATAGTTAGGGTGTGAAATTTCAGGATACTGTGGCTGTTAAAATTTTCCATAGATTCAGGGAGTTTTTGAACAGTTTAACGGAAGACAAATGCATTACAGGTTACCAATATAAAGACAGGACATCTGGCTCAAGAGTTCATCAAGTGGTAAATTGCCAAAGACTGGAGAGTATTGTGGAAAAGTATTAGTTCACACTTGCCCAGCTTTTGTACTTTGGTGTACTCTGCTGGCAACTCTCTGGACAGTGTATTAGATGAGAAGTATCTGATCCAGTATGGCCACTACTGTAACTGTGCTTATAATATTTGGAAATAAGGTGGGGAAGAAAAATGCATGTATTGGTAATGGCAAACTTTTAAAAGAACAGAAGTTACTTATCATCTGTTTGATTTCATATTTGTGAAATCTAAAACCAATGGAAATTTTACTACAAACCAGATATAATGCTGCTTCATGAAAGCACACAATAAATTGTATTAAGCAGTAAAACATTGGCACATAAACAGTAGAAGTGGTAAATGAGACTGTTAGAATTGAAGAAATAATCTAGTTGTCATTAATAACATTTGAGTATATATAATGAAAATCATCTTCAGCTTGCTTTAAGCAGCTGTCTTGAAATAAGCTAATGTCTTGCTGTTAGGGATAGAAATCTTTCAAGGTAGGAATAAACTAGTTTTTCTTCCATTTAAAATTTTGGATATTTATTCCCAAGCAAAGTTTGCCTTTTTTTTTTTTTCCCCAGTCTGAAATTAACTTCCAAAATAGCCAAGGACTCTTAAAGTCCTAAATACTCTGTCAGACTAAGTTATACTATAACCCTCCTAAATCTACAGAGATGAAAAAAACCCTGTGAGTGTTGCTTTTATATTTTTTTAAAGGCTTGTCTAATATTTTTGTAATCCCTGTTTTTTTAGCTAAGTCATGTAGCTAGAAAAAGCTCTAATTAAAGTTTTTACTTTCTTACTCTGCCATAGAAGCCAGGTAATTTTTCAGATTTCTGTTATCTCAAGAACATATTGGCTCCAAGAATTTATTATCATTTTTGGGGGATTGACACTGTGGATGCAAGCAATAGCAGTGCTCATGGGTGAATATGAATGACGAAGAATTCTGATTTCAGGACATGGTCAATCACTTAGTTGCTGGACTAAAGGTATTTCTTCTCTTAGCAGATTGTTCATTGTCTAATTAAGCTTTTTGCAGCTCTTTCTGTAATATGTGGGACTGACAGCTGGGAGGAAGGGTAATGAATTATAGAAATTTCTGAGGTTGCAATCTAGAAAAACAATTTCTCTATAGCATGCAGAAGAAGGTAACTAAACCTGGAAGAATGCAACTCCTGCCGCTCTTCCAGTATCTTTTAAACTCTTTCTGGTGTTTCATCTGCAGTATTCCCCTGGAAAAGATATCTAAGATTCTGCCAGAAATTCAGCCCCATCTTGATCCTTTCTGATTATCTAAATCTTGACGTTGGCAAGCATGAGGATAGCAGCCATTACTGTCATCAAGGATCCTTCATTTCTCAGTACCCAAAAGCTCTTTATTCTCTGAAGAACTATGTATTCTTTCATCAATCAGGGCAGTAGTTTTCCTCCAGAAACTGTTGCTCTACGTCTTTATTTTTTGCTGTATCGGGTAGCCATTTACCTAGGTCAGACATTTCTCTGATACAATAGTTGCAGGTCATTAAATTTGGCTGAGGTTGTATCTTGCCTCAGATACGTTTGAACAGCCTTTCTTGTTCGCCTTCTCTTAGCTTTTAGCACAACTGTATGATGATGTTCAAAGAGATCTCTTTGGATATTGCTCAATCCTAACTCGTGGACATTGCTGTCAATTATTGCATTGGGGACGAAGAAAACTTTTAAAAGACTTTGTCTGAAGGAAGAATAATTTGATTATATAGGCTAGTTAGTGAAGTGTGGTGTGATGTAGCCTGCATACTAAAGCAGTAAAACAAAACCATTCCTGTTTTTCTACAACAGTATTGCAGTAATTTAAAATGCAAACCTACTGCGAACTGGTTAGCTTTAGTAAGTACAAATGCTATTAGATTTGTTGAAGCACAGATGCTCTTTTATTGTTATAACACATTTCTCCATGAACAGAGAGGTTTTTGTTTTCAGAAGAAATAAGAAACATGAACAGTGGGTGCAGTAGTGAAATGTTCCAGCAGATACAAGATGTAAGAATCTGGTGACCTGAATGTTGTGGTTTAGAACACAAAGAATAAGTTCTGTATCAAAGTTTTGCTCTTTAAGAAAGATTGTAATGGACAAATGTAACAGGGCTTTTATATACAACCAAATTTGGACAACCAAAATTCATCTCCTTGTGTAGGCCCTTTATTAATATGTCCTTTAGTTTAAATGAATACCTACTAGTTTCACCTTATTTAGCTTGCATGACAGTGGCCCATGGATGGTGAAGGTTTAGTAGTGTCCTTTCTCCATTCTGTTTTTATTTTCCACCCACTGACTACCACAGACTGTTTTCCCTTCTTTCCTGCACTTTTTTCTTGTTCCTGCCAATCCATCCAGGCTTGTTACTCCTGCTGCTTTTTTTCCACTACCCTGTCAGTTTCCAGCAGGAACAGTGAGAGCATAGGAGAAATGGGATAACTGCTGTTATTTTCCTCTTTGTCTAGCTTCAGCATGAGCCTTGGATGTGGTGGAGAAAGTAGAGCACTGATGGCTGGTTTATGATCACAGAATCTGTACAGTTACTTCTGGTGGAACCTTCAAGTAAATAGCTGAAGGTCTTCTCAAAGTCTCAAAGATTTTATTACTTGGATAGAATAGAAGACTTTATTTTCACCAGTTCTTGAAAATGTTTGTAACATTAAGTCTGTGCACTGTTCCATTTCATGCAATTTTGATGCCAAAAGGGTGAGATTTTGCAAAGTAAGGGAACGGTAACTCACATTTCTCTTTACTCCATGCTTTGCCTTACATAGGAAATCTTAGTATTCTACAAAGAATTGTAGTCATTCATATTGTATTAGTGTCTACATCAGTCACTTGTTATTTTGATTATGTTAATAGGAGAATTGATATAAGAACTAATAGGAGAACTGTGTGGCCAACAGGTTGAGGGAGATGATTCCTCTCCTCTCCTCTCCTCTCCTCTCCTCTCCTCTCCTCGACCTCACCTGGAGCAGAGTGTCCAGCTCTGTGGTCCTCAGTACAAGAAAGACATGGACCTGTTAGAGCATGTCCAGAGCAGGGCCATGAAAATGGGCCTAAGGCTGGAGCACCTCTGCTATGAAGAAAGGCCAAGGGAGTTGGGGTGTATAGCCTGTGGTAGAGAAGACTCCAGGGAGACCTGGTTGTGTCATTTCAATATTTAAAGGGGGCTTTACAAGAAAGAGAGGGATAGATGGAGTTTTTACCAAGACCTGTCATGACAAGACAAAGGAGAGAGGTTAAAAACTGGAAGACGGTAGATTTGGATTGAACATAAGGAAGACACTTTCTTTGATGGTGATGGTGAGACACTGGAACAAGTTTCCCAGAGAAGTTGTGGGTACCTCAGGATAAGTGTTCAAGGTCAGGTTGGACGAGGCTTTGAGCAGCATGATCTACTGAAAGATGTCCCTGCCCATGGTAGGAGGGTTGGATATGATGATATTTAAAGGTTCCTTCCAACCCAAACCATTCTATGATTCTGTGATTCAAGGTCAGGTTGTTTTGGATAATAATGGGCTTTATTCTCTCTCTCCCTGTTTTCTTTGGCTTGACATTTATATTGAAGACAAAAATCATTATCATGCAACAAGATTGTGTTTAATTGTAATTACACTGGCGTCAAGAATAATCTTCATAAATACAAAATGTAAGTGACATACGATAATTAAAGTTTGTTATCCGCAGCCTTTATGTAAATAATTAAGTGGTTTGTATGCAGTGGGAAAAAAAGCCCAATATTTCAGGGGAAGTGTTCTGGCAAAAGTTAAAAATATTTATTGGAGTTATGTGCTTGTGTAAATTAATGTTAGATTAGATCCATTATATCTCTTGCCATTTCCCTGCCAGAGCAGAATTTTGCCAGTGGGTATATTAAATACTTTATCAGAAGTGCGGCAGTTGCAGTTCCTAATTTCCTGGCATATGTAAGATGCAAGTGATGAACCTTGTCACTGCAGTTACCTGAGTGGCTCGTTCTTAGCAATCATGACTCTTGAGATTCTGGGAACTTAGTACTGTGACAAAGAGGATGCCTACCTCTTGGCCTAGAAACTGTTAAATAGTTCCTAAAGTTGTCTCTCAGAAATGTTGTAAAATGCTTATGAAATATTGTGTAGAAAAAGTGTTTTGCTGTGGGAATCCAACTCATTTTAGGCATGCAGGGATCTCCTGGATTCTGTATATAGACTTTAAACAAATGTGTTTCTTTGAAGAAGTGCTGACCAGTTAAATTACCTCTTTGTTAAAAGGAAATTGATTTGTTCATTCATCTGAAAGAAATCAAGATCTCTTTGAAAGATCAGTGGGGTCACATTGCCTTTTAGCTTTATGGAGAACAAAGCCAGCATGTAAGAATGCTTCCAGGAAACAATAAAATATGCATGTGTTTGTTTTTAGTCCAGTACGTTTGTGAACGCTGTTCGTCATCTCTCTTGACAGTTGAATGTGCTTTCCTCAACCTCCACTTGAATAGCATAGTAATGGAAACTTCTTTAATGTTAGTATACTTCACAAAGTTTCGTCCCATAGATATTGTATAGGGTCTGACTGAGCTGGAGTTAATTTTCCCACAGCAGCCCTCCCAGTGCTGTGCTTTGCATGGAGAGCTGGAAGGGTACTGGTAACACACCCGTGTAGTGGCTGCTGCTGAGCGGGGCTCACACAGCACCGAGGCTGGTTTTCAACATTCCCCCTGCAGTGGGATGGGGTGGACAAGATCTTGGGAGGGGACACGACTGGGACAGCTGACTCAAACTGACCAAAGGGATATTCCATGCCATATGGCATCAGCTCAAAAATAAAAGCTAGGGAAAGGTGGGGGGGAGAGGGGAGGGCATCAGCTTGTCCTCCGGAGCAACCGCTACACGTCTATAGCCCTGCTTCCTGAAAAGGGTCAGACATTGCCTGCTGCTGGGAAGTAGAGAATAAATCTTTGAGTTTTTTTGCTTCCATGCATGTGACCTTGCTTCACTTTTTATTCAACTGCCTTTGTCTTAGCCTACAAGTTTCATCTCATTTTCTTTGCCCTGGTCCAGCTGAGAGGAGGAGGAGGGCAGTGATAGAGCAGCTCAGTGGGCAACTGGTGTCCAGCCAGGGTGAAACCACCACAGACACCTGAAGCAGCCACAGAGAAGACACAGTGAACAGAAAAGCAGTTTGAGAGGCAGACGAGATGTGACATTACTGTGTGCATGACATCTATGAATATTAAGAATGAAAAGCCACAGGAGGGGTTTCACATTTCTGTTTTCTACAGATGTAGCCTTGGTTTAGATGAATTCATTTTTTTTTAAAGACACTGCAGTGTTACATAGTTACGGTCACTAATGACAGAAGCTAAAAATACCACTGTGGGTTTTGCTACACTATTTCCCCTATGTGTCAGTATAATAAGTAATCATAGAATCTTAGAACGGTTTGGCTTGCAAGAGACCTTAAAGATCATCTAGTTCCAATCCCCTGCCATGGGCAGGGACACCTACCACTAGAGCAGGTTGCTCAAAGCCTCATCCAACCTGGCTGTGAACACTCAAGGATTTGGCATCCACTACCTCTCTAGGCAATCTGTTTCAGTGCCTCACCAACCTCACAGTGAAGAACTTCTTCCTTACATCTAATCTAAATCTACCTTCTTTCATTTTGAAACCATTACTCCTTGTCCTGTCACTACATGCCCTTGTAAAAAGTCCTCCCCAGCTTTCTTATATGCCCCCTTTAGGTACTAGAAGGCCACAATAACATCTCTATGGAATCTTCTCCAGGTTGAATAGCCCCAACTCCCTCAGCCTTTCCTCATAGGAGAGGTGCTCCAGCCCTCTGATCATCTTTGTGGCCCTCCTCTGGACCCACTCCAACAGGTCCATGTCCTTGTGCTAAGGAGTCCAGAGCTGGATGCAGTACTCTGTGTGTTGTCTCATGAGAACAGAATAGAGGGGCAGAATCGCTCCCCTTGATCTGCTGGCCACACTTCTTTTAATGCATCCCAGGATACAGTGGGCCTTCTGATCTGCAAACACACATTGCCAGATCACATTGAGCTTCTCATCAATGAACACCCCCAAGTCCTCCTTCTCAGGACTGCTTTCAGGAAAGATGGGATTCATCTCACCTAACTCCACACACTTAGAGTGAACCAATCTATTTTAGACTAAGCATCAACCTCTCTCCGTAGAACTGGTGCAAGTAAGGTACCGATAATTTAATTGTAAGTTAGAATAAGGTGGATGACTTACCACAAGGAATGGCGACTCTCTGTTAAGTTTAGATAAGTTTAAACTGGACAGATGTCATTTACACAGGTATAATTTAAGTGAGATAATTCTTCCTTTACTGCTTCCCAGCTGTGCTTAGCAGGCTCAGTGTAAATGGAAAGGGAACTTTGTGCCATGGCTCAAACCTGGCACACACATACAAGTTTGCTGATAAGCTTAGTTCACAGTAGATCTCCTTCTCTTGATTTGCCTGTTTTCAGCGTTACAGTCACATGTAGCTTTCGGAGTTAGATCTGCTGTTCTCAGTCAATGTCACAAGGCAATCCCAAGGACTGTAAGATTGTAAGAACAGATCAAGTGACTGCTGTAGCATAAAGTCAGCTGTCACAGAAAGCTGATATTTAAACATCCTCAGTCAGAGGAGTACTGGGGCATTCTCATATGTTATTTCCCCTTTATAGAGTTTTTATTTGCTCATAGGAATGGAATTATTTTTTCACAAGTATATATAGCAAGGAATATAGGCACCAGAGCTGGAAGAAAAAGTATGATTTACCTCTCATCTGCAAGTTTCATAAGGAAAATGTTCATATGTTCATAAGGAACATACTGCTTGTTGTATACTAACTGGAATATTCCCTACAGTACCTTCCAGGTTAGGTGTTGAATAATTAATCAGTACGATCTGCCATACCCCAAACCATATCACATCTCAATTTAATTTGTACAGCATTGTCAGGTTGCTCCAGTCATACTGTAATTCCAGAAATAAAGCTGTGCCTCCAACAGATGCCTGGGCTGAGTAATATTTTCAGTAGTGCAGCTTTTGCTTCAGCAGCTTTTGTGTACTTGCCAAATGACAGCGTCAGACATTTTAATTGCTGAGTTTTCAGCCTCATAATGGCAATCAATCTTTCTGTAAGCATCAAGTTTCCATGTGGCATGTGCGTGCATGGTAGCCATCTATAGCAAATATTTGATTACATTAATGAGGAGGGAATACAGAGAGGAAGAAGTGTTTTTTTCTCAGTGTACCCTGAATACTGTCCAAGCCAAATACTGAAAAAAATATGACACCAAACCTCTAAGATCTTGGAAATTCCATCATGAATTACTGCTTTTACAGATCTCTAACTTTGTAACAGTTATAAAAATGGTTCCTCAATAGTCTTCATTAAATCAAGTTCATATTAAATGAAATAATTTTGAAATCACATGTACAAAGGCTGTATTTATCTTTATCACTAAGACATAAATACATCTGCAGTTCTATATATATTTAGGTGAGTTTCTTGATATGCAGGTACTATCATTTTTCCATTTCTGCCCTCTCTTGTCTTGACTTCTAGTTGAGAGAAAATGGTAGCCACTGTTAGTTCCTTGTCAAACTGAGTTACTCTTTTTTCTTCAACACTTTGTTTTCACATTGTTCCTCTTCCTGTTTCCCCTTATGCTCCCAAATCTGCCTTCAGAATTCTTTATATTTATGGGGCAGTCTTTGGAAGCCTACACAGCCACTGTCCAAGCTGTGTCCTGTTCATGGAGCATTAGAAGCCTTCTCTTCTGGCTGCCAGCAATACAGATGCCAACTTGTAATTGCCATGTTCTCTTTAAAACAGAGAGAGATAACAGCATTTCCACTTCTATCAATGTGGTATCTAGTAAAAAATCATTAACACTAGTCATAATTAATATTTTGTGCAGTACCTCAGTAGTCTGTCTGGATGCTGGTCCATTAAAAAACACTTAGCACTGAGTTGCAACAGTCCGACATCAAAGTCTCAAGCAGGTTATGCTTAGTGTCCAACTAAAACACATCCTGCTTCAAAAGTCACCTTTATCACAGATGTTAGGTAGATATATTCTGGTAAAAAGGCCAGACACCTATGTGAGTGAGAGTTGATTTTTATTTATTGATCACTCTGACACAAAGCTGAGAGGTGAGCAAGTTCCAGGGAGAACTTTATAGAAGACACTAATTAGGGAATACATCAGATGAACTAACACAATGTAAGAAAGGTTTGGATGGAAGAAATACATAGGCAGAACTGTTTTTATAAATTTAACAGAATGGAAAACAATTTAGTGTGATTGTTTCTACATTTTAAAATGTTAAAGAACATTAGCTAAAGAAATGGTAAAAAAATACTAGTAGGTGGTTCAACTGTCCTGTCTTGCAGGAATGTAGGAGATAAATGTAGGAGATAAAAAATTCAGTGCGTCTTGAAATGCAAACACCTGAATGAGGATAGAAGTTGTCCCAGAGGAGCAATGCTTGAGAGCACATCCCTTCTAAGGGTTAATACCTGGTCATTAATACAAATCTGCATTTCTACAAAATAAGAAAATACAACTGTCTCTAGGCCAACTAGATCCAATCTTTAGCCTAATTTTTATACCTTGTGCTACTGAAGCAAATCTGTGTTGGTTTTGTTTGTTTTGTTGTTTTGGTTGGGGGGTTTTGTTTATTTGGTTTGTTTGGTTTTTTTTAGTTTTTGGTTTTGGTTTGGGTTTTTTTGGTGCTCAGATTTCCCACTGCCTTGTTTTACTTTCCCATGATATCATCTCAAAAGAGATTAGACATAAAGATGTAGTTTATTAAATATAACTTACAAGATATTAGAAGTCCTTATTAAGCCTCAAATTCGGTGGAACTGGGCATGCCTGACTGAGGTAACAGATGACAATATACCTGTTGATTTTGACAGTGAGATACTAAGCCTTTGGAGGAGGGCTCTTTTGTCACTACTAATAGGGAGAACCTACCACCCAATACAATTTCCTCAGTAAGAACTGTCTTATTTACTTTCCATTTAATCTCTTCCTGATTTGCAGGGAGCTGTTGAGTAGATTTTGCACGTAAACACTGAATTACTTAGATCCTAGATGAAATAAGCAACTACAATCTGCATTGTGAGGTTTATTTCGGTTTGAAAGCTCTAGGACATAGTAGGATTTAGTGCAGAGTAGCTCTGCTACTTGGCATCAGTGTTTTTAGGAAGGTAATTTTGTTTTAGGAAAGAAAATTATTTTTTATTCTGAAGATAATTTTAGTCATGGAGTCTCTGTGGCGCAATGGGTTAGCGCATTCGGCTGTTAACCGAAAGGTTGGTGGTTCGAGCCCACCCAGGGACGTGTTCTCCTCTCTTTCCTATGGCAGAGGGGTTAAAACTACATGATATTTAAGGTCCATTCCAATGTAAACTGTTCTATGAAACTCTGAAAACAAATTCTTTATTAGCCTCAAGCTCCTTAAAACTCTAGTTTGCTGAAGCATCAGCAATGGACTAAAATATTTCATGGGTCATTATTTTAAGCAGCATATTAGAGAGTTTTCTGTAGGGTTCACATTGTTCTGTTGCATCTGTGTGTCTGTATAGTGCCCTGTTCTTTTGCTGTGAGGTCTAACGGGTCTATGTAATTTTTTGATGTTGAAATATAAACATATATATAGAAAATACAGACATGGGCTACTGTGCACCTCAGGCTTAGCAAAGATTTGTCATTTAGGCATTAACAGATATCTGAGTTGTTGTGCCATTTCCAGAAATTGTGAGTAAAAGCCTGGTGAGCTGGAATCTGCAGGGCAGCTGTATTGTTTACTTCTAAATTTAAATCTCCTGTGCATGGCACACTTTAATAATTGCTAAAGGCTAAAATCAGAACAAATCCATATGCAGTGAAACCACTGAAGCCCATATCCTTCAGCAGCTCTCTCACAGGGAAGACTGCCCAGGAAAAAACACTGCCCATCTGCCTGCTTTCATGGTATGTGCAAGAATTTAATCTTTTTGACATGTCTTCCTTTCCATCGTGCTGGAGCGTAAGGATCTAAATGCTGTGAAAGAGGCAATCAAAACGCTGCTTTCAAAGCCGAGGCAGAAGCTCTAGCATACTACCGACTTGGGAACAGGAAGCAGACAATTAGCCGATAAAGAGGTGAGCCAAGAAAACATGCTGGCCTTGATCTAGGTACAAACCAGCAGCTAATAAAACCGGAAGAGATCTTAGGTCTTGTCCGTTGGCTTTGACAGAGTGTTTCCACTGTACATAAAGCACTGGCCTTAAAAACACTTTCTGCTTTTCAGTAGATGGCTCTATGCCCTCAAGGTGGCAGAAGAGTGCAAAGGAACTTGGAGGAGAAATCCCAGTTGTTTTTCAATGCACTATATCCAGATCATGTCAGATAACCAGTTTTAAATTGTTATTTTTTAGAAGAGCATGCTATCATAAATGTAGGAGCTTCAGATAGTAAAAGACTATGAGTTTAACTGAGATATCTATTAAACTTCATAACCATGTTAAGAAACAGATGAAGGGGTCAATAGGAATCAATGTGATTGTTCTTCATGTAGTGTTTGAACAGTGAACTATCATGTTAAGAAGTTGTTTAGACAAAGCCCACAGAAAACAGCTACTGAGTTGTTGCATATGAAATTTTCACTATATTTATGTAGAATTAACACAGAGAACACGTTTATGGACTAAGCCTCTGGAGTAGAAGATACGGAGAAGATAATAGCATTGATACAGACCTGGAAAGAATCACAGAATTGTAGACTGCCCCAGGTTGGAAGGGACACCTAAAGGTCGTCTAGTCCAACCCCCCTACAGTGAGTAGGGACACCCTCAACTATATCAGGTTGCTCAGAGCCTCATCAGGCCTGACCTTGAATGTCTCCAGGGATGGGGCAATCACCACCTTCCTGGACAACCTCTTCCAGTGTTCTACCACCATCATAGTGAAGAACTTCTTCCTAATGTCCAATCTAAATCTACCTTTCTCTAGTTTAAAACCACTGCCCCCTCATCCTATCACAAGCCCTTCTAAACAGTCCCTCTCCAGCTTTCTTGTAGGCTCCTTTCAGGTACTGGAAGGTGCCTATTAGGTCTCCCTGGAGCCTTCCCTTCTCCAGGCTGAACAACCCCAACTCCCTCAGCCTGTCCTCACAGGAGAGGTGTTGCAGCCCTCTGAGCATTTTTGTGGCCCTCATCTGGACCTGCTTCATCAGGTCCATGTCCTCTCTGTGTTGAGGGCTCCAGAGCTGGATGCAGGATTCCAGGTGGGGTCTCACCAGGGCAGAGTAGAGCGGCAGAATCCCCTCTCTCAATCTGCTGGCCACACTTCTTTTGATGCAGCCCAGGATGCAACTGACCTTCTGGGCTGCAAGTGTGCACTGTCTGCTCATGTCCAGCTTGTCACCTACCAGAACCCCCAGGTCGTTTTCCTCAGGGCTGCTCTCTATCACCTCCTCCCCCAGCCTGTATTGATAATGGGGATTGTTCTGACCTTGGTGCAGAACCCTGCATTTGCTCTTGTTGAATCTCATGAGGTTCACCTGGGCCCACTTCTTCAGTTTATCCAGGTCCCTCTGGATGACATCCCATCCCTCTGGTATATTGACCATACCATTCACCTTGGTATTGTCTGCAAACTTGCTAATGGTACACTTGATCCTGCAGTCTGTATCATTGATGAAGATATTAAACAGCACAGGTCCCAGTACGGAACCCTGAGGGACACCACTTGTCACTGCTCTCCATCTGGACATAGAACCACTGAGCACTACCCTCTGGATGTGACCATCCAGCCAATTCCTTATCCACTGAACAGTCCACCCACTTTGTCTTGAGTGTTTTCTACCCAAAGTGAGACTGCAGTTTGATGCCAGGATCTTTCTTGGTTTGGATGGATGTTCTTCTGATAGCGTATCTTAGGAAGAGTTGTGATGCCGATATTTTGCTGAAATAAGCTTTGCTGCCACGGGCAGCTCAGAGGATTTAGGTAGTAATCATGACAGTGAACACAGGAAAAAAAAAATAGAAAAATACTTTTCAGGGGCCGGTAATTTGTGTCGAAGCCAATAGGTGGTGCACTAAGCGTGGGGAAATGGTGGAGAACTGATCCTGCTGTATCCCTAAGGGTCTTAAGAATGGGCATTTGGGAAAACTTTCATTTCACCAAAAGAACCAGTTGTGGTAGCTGGAAAGCGGAAAATTAAAAAAAAAAAAAAAAGAGAGAGAAA
>JAAGNO010024041.1:27084-50782 GCA_033439905.1 Ceryle rudis
GTGGCTCTGTGGGCACCTGGTGTCCAGCCAAGGTCACACCACAACAGATATTTATGAAATAATTATAATGCACCAAATAGAGATGTACTCCATGTCACTTTTCAAAGCATGGCTTGCTTGAGTGAAAATAGGGAACACCGCATACATTGGATATTCCTTGAAATGGTGTGTAATGGTCTTTTCAGTGATTTCAGTTATTTGGATAATAATAGAGAAACTACAGTAACTGTTGCTTAGTTTATTCAGAACTGTGTACTATCTGCAGTCTACAAATAGAGCACTGGTCATCTCAGTAGTGCAGTCAGGAGTCCGTGGTAGGTTACTGTGATTGTTGCCTTCCTCTGATGATTTGAAATACAGGCTATTTTGGGAGATTCTACATTGAAAAATCTAGATTATTTATCACCATTTTATTCTTAAATTATTAAAAGTACATTGCTGATTATTAAACCAGTAGGGCTTTTATTTTTTTGAAATGCACTGACTTCAGATACTCATTATTTCTAGATGCAACTATATGCTTTCAGAAAGTGGTGGAGCAATGCTTTCTAGGCACAATCTGATTGCAGTTGTCTCACCTTGTGTACTACCTATCCTTACTTTTTCAGATCTACCCTGTAGACCTTTTGTATATTTACAAGATTCAGCAACAGTGTGACTCTACCAGCTGATGCTCTTTCCTATGAAAAAGCTTCCTCAAGACTGAGAGAGTTCTGCTTCATGACCACGCTAAGATTTCTAAATGTACAAGGGGTTTTCAGATTGTACCGTGGAGTCCTGTGCTCCTGAGTAACGCAGCATTGCCATCCTCTCTATTTTTGCATTCTGTGGATATACCTTGGCAGCCAAAAAGTTTATTTTTTTTTCATTTGTATCAGTTTGCTGTCACTGAAAATAATGTTAACTTTAAAACTTCAGGCTGGCCAGGTTCTACCAGAGGCTCTCCAGATGGTTGGTTTTAAGCTGCACTGCACTTTCAAACTTGTTTACCTGAATATTAACTGGCTTTTAAATTGTGTTAAGCTGAGCCAACATACTTGAAAAATACGTTGTGGACTCAGTCAAGGCCAGAGTCAAGGTGCATTGCACCCTATTTAGATTGGTCAGTCACGCTCCACATAGGGTTTTCTATAGCTGTTTGGGTTGCCATCTTCATTCCTGCTTCATGTCCTAGCAGTGCTCTCCAGTACTAGTTGCCTTTACCCTCAGTTTTTCTAAGCAGATCAATCTGGCAGGAACACAAATTTCTTTAGACTTTTTGCTCCATACACTGTCAGTCTGTTTATTCCACCAGTCCCTTACTCTGTAAACCATTCCCTTGTGACTCTTGGCAGTGGTTTCTCTGTGTTCTTTTTGTCTACTGAAGCTGATTTGGAAGGAGACTCATTTGTCTTTAAATTGAGCCGAGTTGTTGCATATCTTACAGTTAAAGCATGTTTGAGTCTTTTCTGCAAAGAGGCTTCCATCCCAGGTGACCTATTGGACATGATGTGTGTGTGAGGGTAAGGAGAAAACAATCACAGAAGTGTTACACTGCCTGAAGAGGGTTATCTGCTGCCAACACGAGAGCATCGCACTGGTTAAGAACATTACCAGTCTCTGGTTCATATCATTTAGCTTATCACTGAGTGATATTTGCTCACTTTTGCTTGATGAAAGAGTGATGACCTGTAGTAGCGAAATCACTTTTATAGACATTTATTGGACTAACAGTGCTTTATGTACTGTATCAAAAGTGTTACTTTAGTCAGTGGAGCAGGCTATAGTAAGCTTTTTATACTAAAGCAAACTGTGCTTGAGATTAAAGTGCCAAGCATGTCTGTCTTTAGCTCAAATTAATCTAATAAAATGTCAAACATTTCTTTCTGTGCTTCTTCACCTTCTGATCTAGAGAGAGGAGGTCTTAGGGTGCTAGTGTTGGTATTACACTAGGTACAGATATTTTATATTATTTTAGATTTGGTTAGTCTAAGGAAGAGAATGTATTTTATGAGCTGTATTTTACAACTGGACCCTAGAAAGACAATTAAGGATCGTATCTCTCTTGTATCCATAACCTACAGAAATTAAATCAGATTATTAAAGCCTTGACAAACGGTTACTTTGGGAACAACTCCAAAGTTTTATCCAGACTTCAGAGAACTTTGAGGATTTTGTTGTAATTTTAAAATTCAGAATCTTTTTAAAGACATGGTGCCCTGGACTGAATATGAAATGATCTGCAATTACAGGTAAGAATATCGGATATTCCCAAGCATAATTATAGAATGCTAACTCTTGTTGTGTCTTACTGAATTCCTGCTCCCTAAAGATTAAAAAAAAAAAAATAGGATGCATCAAAATAGATGCTCATTTTAACTTGTGCCGCTGGGTTTATTTCCCCTGGCTATCTGCAGGGATGCTGTCTTCATCTCTCACAGCATACCTTTGGTTTGGCTGCACAGTATCTTGTCTCTCCTGATGTGTGTGAGTACCTAGCCCACAGTGGATTTATCACATTTCATGTAGATGATGAATGCCATACTGTAGGCAACACCATCGAAATCAGCGTAGCAATTACTTCAGTTACATCTATGCAGAATTTTTTCTTTGAAGTGGTAAATGCTTCTAGCCTCTGCTGTAGTTGCTCCTGCTGCATTGCTGTAAGTGTATGAATGTAAAGAAAACCAAAGCCATACTTCAAATCCCTTTATTTCTCCACAAATGAGTTGTGAAAGACATGTGTCTGAAAGAAAATACTTCACCTGGATGACAGTCGTTGGGCCTAAGAAGCCAGTCTCAAATTACTGAGTGGAGCAATAACTTGAAGCCTCCTGCTTGTGGGTACATATGCCAGCATAAAAAGATTGTAACATAAATTACTAGACTCTTTATCCCACAAACATATAAATGAGGAAATAATTCTCCCACTATCATACACTGTTTTATTCAAGTCAGCTCTCAACATAGTCACTTTTCAACCTTGACGTTTAAAACAGATAATGTTATATTGCTGATCATTCTACAAAGGGAGAGATGTTGGCTTATCAATTTTTTTTTGGTCTGTATTTTCATGTGTACTTTGATGTGTAAAATGTAACGCTGAATTTGATAATGTTGAGTTCCATTAACAGAGGTTTAAAGTGACTAAGATGCTTTCGTCATTTCCTGTTGATGACTTCAGAACTTTTGGCACAAACCTCAGAATATTTCAGTATATATATATATATAAAACAAACAAACAAAAAACCAAACCAAAACAAAAAACACCACCACCAAACCAAAACCAATCAAGCCCCACCAGCACCACTTTTCCACAACCTGTTACTTTGCAGAAATGTTCCATCAGATGTAGGTACACAGAAAGAGCCATTTCTGCCCATTAATTATAATTTGACAAATCTAAATCTTTACTACAAACATGTAAAATATTAAACTAACTTCTTCTGCTACATCTTAATTACAGTCATCTCTGCCTGACATACATGAAGTAGGTGTGCATATCCGAATGCTTAGTTTTTAGTTCTGTTTTCTCAGTGAAGTGAGCAATTTCTTGGCACTGTAGTGTTCTTTACTTTTCAGAGAGGGAAGACGACAAGGGATGGATGAAGAGGAGCACTAACTAACCAGGGCTTTTTCTGCTGTGTTTGGGATAGGGCTTTGTATCCTGAGAGTTCTTGAACGTAACGTTTGACTTACTTCATTTGTGTTAGTCGGTCCCAAGAATGAGGATTAAAATCACTGACATCATGACATGACACTTCTCCAAAGTACACCCGGTCACTAGGTTTTCTCCTAAACCACAAAGCTGTTCATGATTCCTTTCTGCAATAAATTACAATTTATAATGCAGGACAGACTCTGCAGTAAATATTTTAGAAACTCAGCTTTTATAAATGAGACACTTAACTGCAGTATGCAAAGCAAATAAATAGTTACCTTTTGAGCTAACTGTGCTTAACACAGAAGATGGTTTTAGAAGGCAAGATGGTATTTTATACTTCCAGCAAAAGCCAGGTGCTTTTGAAAAAGAGGTAGTTTTTTCTGTGTGCTTTTTGCATAAGCAATTCATTATCACTTGTCTTTCCAAGGGGTAAGAAACCATGCAATGTACACTAATTCTAGTCACATTTGTATTTCATTTTAATAATATTAAGATGTAATTGAGAGGCTATATAAAGTCTCATTTTTCAAGCTTGCCTCACTTAGCTGTTCCACAATAACTTACAGTTTATATGAAAAACTACTTTTGTCAAATAAGAAGTGCACTTTTTTAAAGCTGCAAATCGTATTCCAGTTTTTTAGGGTTAAACTGTGGAATGGCACAGTGTTATATTGCAAAATAATGATTGCAAGTGATGACTAGATCCCTTGGTGATCTTTGCTCATTATATAGATAATAGATCTTTTGGTGCAAGAAATATATAGCGTTCCCTTCTCATAGTTAAATCTGGTATTTTTTTACTGATTTTGGTAGATGTCCTAAGCAGTACAGTGTAGTACAGTATGTCTCCCTTCCTTTTCTTCATCCCCCAAGATAGGGAGCAGCTGCTCTATGATCACATGCTGGTGCTAGGTTCAGGGGGAAATTCTGTTTCAATATTAAAGCAATTCAAATGTAAATTGAGAGAGGTACATCATCTCATCAATATGTGGTTCCTAAATGAGTGTTAGAAATAGGATATTTCAAAAATACTTACCTGATCCCACTTGTACGATATTTTATCATTCATTATAAATATCTAGCAAGCACCATGGCAGTATTTCAAAGGAGGAACTGCTTCTAAGGTCCTATTAAGCCATTACAGTTGTCCTTCAAACTTACTTCTGTGATAATGCCTGTGGAAAACTCAATAGTAATTGGGCAGCTGATGCAGCTGCTCTCGAAATCTCATTGTTACCTTGCTCTGCCAGTGTCTTTCTGTATCCACCCTTTTTTTCATCTTCTATTCAGTCTTCAAGCTCCTATGAGTTTGGCTCTTTGTTCAGTGTTTACAGAGCTATGCTATCAAAGTGTTGCTATTAGCAGTGCTAGTAATAAGTCCAGAGAAGTTTTTCTGTTGCCAAAGCAGAGAAGTGATGCCAGTGACTGAGTTTGTAAGAATTTTTCCTTGGACTATAAGGTGGGTTGTGTAAATTTTGTTTAAGCTGGAACTTTTATTAGGCAACAGTAGAGTAGTAAATGCAGTTTCTAGTTTTGAATGAGATGGTTGATGTTTGGAATTCTGAAATAATATGGGATATAACTACATTTAGTTTCCTGCATTCTTTGGTATAAAAGATTATGATATTTGTGATTATGATAAAATGTTACATTAAAATGTTATGTTAAAGGCATGTATATAGTATAGTCCTTCAGTTGTCACAGAACTGGAAAATGTAGTGAATAGGTCTGTCTACCAAACAATTATCTTGGTATTGTACTATAAAATTCAATTTGTCTCATTTTTTTAAGATAAAATACTTGAAAATTGTTATTTTCATGATGTCATTTTCATTCCACTGTGATGCTTTTGTAACACAGCACATGAAAAAAAAATAGCCTGTTTAAATTCTAGTTTTATACAAACAGCAAAGCAAGACCAAGTGACATCGACACTGCAGACTACCCATGTGAGCCTGGGAGCTGCTGAAACTGCTTTAGCAACCCCTGTATTCAGCCCACAGGAGCTCTCCAGATCCCTCAGGTTGTAGACTGGCTGGACTTTCCAGGCCCCTTCCCTGCCATACATTTCCCCCCTTTCAGGAGGAAATAATTGTATTATATGCCCTTTACCTTCAAAAATGTTAAATGAGAGGTTGAAAGAATAAACCAAGTTTCCTTTTTCTGAATCACTGCCTGGTTCCAGCTTTGGCCTTGTTAGCTTGCTGTCCTCTGAGAACACAGAACAGGTTGGAAGGTCTTAACGGAAAAAGAAGGCGGACCGAGCCCCTTTCAGACATTTGTTGCATCAGCTCATATTTAGTACTTTTTCTCCTTCAGCTGAAGTAGAACAGCTTCTTTGGTGGTAGATGTAGTTTGTCTGCTAGCAGAAAAATGAGCTGAAGACTGAAAATGGGCAGATCCTGAATATTTTGCAGCAGAGAAATCATGAGCCATGGCAGCTTGAGAGGGGCAGCAGATGTCACATCTCGGTTTCTTCTGAACTTCAAAATTGCTGGAAGCCAACTGTTACAGCCAGGGTACAGAGGCAGCAACTTCCCTGTCTTGTGGCATGTTTAATGGCTAATTCAGAAAAGAAAACCATGGGATGGCCCACCAAATTTCCAAAGCATAAAAGGTTAATGCTTTTAAGCATTAAAGATGAAAGACCTTGTGAATACTGTATAAAGGTGAAAGGCATTAGTACAGTTTATCATTACGTATTTTAAGTGGAGAAGTGGTTTTTGGATTAGTTTTGACACTGTCACTTCTCTCCTTGCATTCTTCCAGAGGTTAGTTTCGTGCTATCACATCAAATATAAGCTGTTTGCCTTCACTTGAAGGGCTTTCATGGACTATCCCCATTCTGTCATCTTTCATTCTATGTTGATGATGCAATGATTATAGTTACATTAGCCATTTGCTAAATTTTCAGCATCTCTATGCTGATTCTTGTTTTTTGTGGGGAGCTTCACTTGTGTCTGTTCAAAGTCACATCATTCCTCTGTTTCAAAAGCCTTCTTCAAATTCTTTCTTTCCTTTTGACTAAGAATCTTTCTATTTGGGGAGCAGTCCTGTTATGCAGACAAGTGTTTCACTCTTTCTACTTTGTTCACCTTTCTGTATCATGTCTGTATCATATATAACCCTTCATTGTGCACATAAACTGTAAGCTTCTTTTATGGAAGCAGATGTCACTGTTTTGTTCAGTGACTTAGGCAGTACGTGCCACGTATTCCTAAAATTCCCGGAGGTTATGATAATGTACAAAATCATACAATCATAGAGTGTTAGGGGTTGGAGCAGACTTCTAGTTCAGCAAGTCCCACCCCCTGCCAGAGCAGGATCACCCAGGGCAGGACACACCGGAACATAGCCAGGCAGGTTTTGAAAGTCTCCAGAGGAGACTCCACAACCTCTCTGGGCAGCCTGTTCCAGTGCTGATAATTCAAGCAATGTGCCTACATCTTTTACACTCGTAGTTGTTGAAGACTGTGCTAGCATCTTATCAGATGGTATCCATATTCCATCAAAAATAATGTTTGTTCATATGCAGTAGAATTCATTAAATTTACAGGTTTTGCCTTTTCTGCACTGCAGTGCCCTGAGCTTTTTAGTTCTGTGGAGCCACCCTACAGAGTCCCTCAGCTTCCCATGCATTTCCAGACTCCTGCCTAAATCCAGCCCTTCAGGTCTTCTCTTTAACACCTCAGCACTATCACCCAGCCCCACCCTGCCCTCTCCTACTCGAACCCAGTCCTGGGTTGGAATGGGATAGGGTTAATTCTCACCAGAAGCCGGGAAGGGTGGTTTCAACCGGACAAGGTGTTATTGTCTACCATACTGACGTCATGCCCAGTACATAAAGACGGGGGCGCAGAAACCCGTTTGAAGTTCCCGGCCAGGCCAGGGGATCAGCGCGGCGCGGTCAGTTCGTCAGCCCTTGCTGCTTTGTATATATTTTTCACCGTTATTAGTACTTTTCACTGTTATTGCACTTTTTGTTACTTTGTCGTGCTGTTGTATTAAAACCTCCTTATCTCACCTCGCGGGGGTTTTGTACTCTTTTTCCTGCCTTTTCTTCTTGCCCGGGGGGGGTGAAGCAGCCGCGTGTCCGTCCAAACTACAACTCCCGGCTTCCCCTCGGGCTGCCTGAGGGCACCGCCCGATCTCCTTGTTCTCTCTACACCCCTTCTCATCCCTACCCAGGCTTGTTTAATGTTCCAAGTTGGGGACAGAGGCATCCCTGTTCCCGTGCGCAGATTTCTGGAAATAAGTTGCATGGCAATTGGTGCTTTTACCTTCTGTTTTCAAACGGTGGAAGGTTTTGTGCTTTTCTTGTTACGGGCACTAGTGGGATCTTTAGTATTGATTTTCATGAAGATTCTAGGAACATTATATCTTTCAGGCACTTGTTCTTGTGTAATTTAGCTTATAGTCTCAAGCTGTTTGCGGTGGATAGGGGTTGACAGTGTAATACCATGAACTAATCTTATTAACAAACTTTACTGAAAATCGTTCAGGTTATTTTTGAGATCCTAGCTGTTGAAGGTAAATAGGAACTGCTGGTTAATTGAAAAGTGTAGAATTTTTATTTGGTTCTTTTATAGTCTTTCATTAAAGCATGGAACTATCCAATATTTAGAGTAATGCGGCTGTTTCTGCATCTGAAAACACATTAATCTGCAGCACTTGGAGCTGTGACACGTGTGAGCATGCAGTGGCTTTCTTGAAGAATATAAATATATCTGTGTGTTTAAAATACAGAGATGATGGAAAGATACTAAATGCTGCAGAATCATTAGTGTGATTGAAGAATCTGGGCCTTGGTTTGTTTATATAACTGAACATGTGAAGGGTGTGCATTTACTTATAGTTGAGTGTCTACTTTGTTATTATTATGAGAAACTTTTAGCTGCTTAACACAATTGTTTGATAGGTAACTCACAGAGAAGAATATGGGAAATTTGTTTATCACGTTGAGTCCAGTGATTGGGAAGTGTCACTGTTACCTCACACAATGGCATCAAAAGACAGGACACAACAACTCCCATGTAAGAGTTGCCTCACCAAGGTTTTGTAGGAAAAGGGGATGAAAATGGAAGCCACCATTCTCCTTCCTGAACGGCCTTGATGGCCACTGGTGAGATTAGGATTAAAGTGGTCTTTTCCTTCCCCTTCACAAAATGACCTCTCAGAGGAACTGCAGAGAGGAAACAGTGCAAGACTTCCACTGGTAGGAACTTGTGCAGAGTGGGATCTGAGCAAAGCTGTAGTAAGACTGGGATGCAATATGACATGTAAATTCACAACAGTAGCTGAAAGCAGCTCATGAGAGGACTACTCTGGGAAACAAAAATATTGCATTGCAGTTCTTCCCAGGTTTCCCCAAATCCTCTTCACAGGAATTGCATCCACATCCTGCTTCTCTTGGATTTTCTGCAGCTCTAGACCCCTTAGATTCCTCTATTTCTGCTGTCTGTAAGGCTGTCTGGGCACAAATAACTGTGCTGGAAAAGCCAAATAGAAATAGAAGTTTTGAGATAGACCCAACAAGTTGAATATTAAGGCAGTGGGCACAAAGCAGCTTCTGCCATGCCTGATTGTATGTGCCCAATGTAATAAATCTCAATTTCCTAACCTGCTGTGCCTGGCATATTTGGATCCCAGTGTGTGCTTTGTGGGATGAAAGGTCTGGCATGGAGCAGTCTGTATGGGATGACTCACACACAAAAGAGACATCCCAGAAGGTTCACTGTGCTACCAGCTGTATCCTGGTGCTGAGTCCTCTGTCTGTCCCTCTGACATAAACCAATGTGTGCTATTTACAACTGCGCAACCTGATGAGCTTCTCTCGTCCCATCTCATGAGCGGAGATGCTCTGTCTGCCCTGTCTTTACACAACTCGATCTGCTGGCCCCCTCCATCAGATAAAGGTGAGAGGCTGGGGAGCATAGCAGCTTGGAAGTACTTGTGAAGTGCAGCTGGTTTGTGCCAGCATAATGCCTGCCTTTGTATGGACCCATTCACTGTTGTGGGGTTAGGTGTTCAGGACAGTCTGTTTAGCAGAACTGCTAAGATGGGGCCATGGTAATTCCTGTGTTCGTGTGCATTCATAGGGTAGGCACAGAAGGGTGCTGTTCACACCCACCCACACAATCACAGGTGCTTCAAGCACATTTTTACATGATCTTCTTTAAGTAGAAGTTAAACCGATGCTGCTTTTTTGCATGCTTTTGAAGTGTTTTACCTCCTTGTTTAAGAATTTTGCTTTCATTCTATGGTGTTTTGAAATCACTTCTAATTTCTAATTCACTTCTCATTTATGGAAATTCATTGTTCATCCCTGTCTTCTAATACATGTGGATATTAGCCATTTTTTCTCTTTTCTATATGTTCAAAGTAGTAGTGAAGATGTTTACCCAGGACAACTGCACAAATTATCAGGGAAATCATCTGTGAAGAATTGGGAATTTGTGGGTATTTACCTAGAAGGACTTCAGCAATTCATGAGTAGAGTTTACAGGCCCTATGTACTTCTTCACATGGCTGCTTACAGTGCATGTCTGGGTGAATTCATCTAGAAAGGAGTGTTTTACAGAATAACTGAAATATTCTTTGTTTTTCTAGACTGTGAAGCATGTTACAGAACCGTACAACAAGTGGATGAAGGGGAAAGGAAAAAGTGCCATTGATAGCTAGGAGAGCAACATGGGAAATACAACCACCAAATTCCGCAAAGCTCTTATAAATGGAGATGAAAACTTGGCCTGCCAGATATATGAGAGCAACCCTCAACTAAAAGAAACTCTTGACCCAAATACTTCTTATGGAGAAACATACCAGCACAATACTCCACTCCATTATGCTGCTAGGCATGGAATGAACCGTATACTGGGGTAAGTATAATTTGAAGTTTTTCTTGGATGTGAATAGCTGATCTAAGAGTGTCAGTTCAGTTATAAATACCTTATGTGTGTGCACATGTCTGTATACATATATGTGCATATATATGTGTGTGTGCAGCAGACAGAATTTGTAACGTGTTCAAGTAGTAATAGAAAACATGCAAATTAGTCTATAATCACAGATTGGTATAACATTTCTTCATTTTATTTTTAGTATCTTTGTTCCTTCCTTGCCACATTAGTCTTGGACAATTTTAGCTTGCTTCCTGAAGACTCCTATACTGCGATTCTTTGAAAATAGTGCCTGTTCCACTGTTCTTGGTGTGTTCTCCTGTCTTAAAATAATCTGATTGTAAAGCTGTACCTAATAGATACCGTACTGATAGTGTCTCCATCCAGATGGCACAATAGGTGTTTAGTCTTTTGTTATTCAGGCAGCTTTTATTTTTTATTTTGGATAATAACAGTGAACATTAATATCTTGATAATGACTAAGCTTGTTATTGCTGCAGTCAACATGTACAGGAATTTCTATTGTTAGCTACTTCCATTCTTCTGTGTTTCTGTCAGTGTTCTAAGATCAATTGAAGATGAACATCTTATGCATGTCCAGACCTGGCAGGTACAAGCTGTTCTGTTCAGTATTTCATGAAGCTAGTACTGAGCAGACATGGCTAAACCTTTTTTTCAGCAGGTAGTAAGTTAGAGAGAATTTTGTAAATATCCTCTTCCTTACATGGAACAGAAATATATACTGAACTGTATGACTGTTAATATTCTTTTCATCTCTGTGTTTATATTTACTGATGGGCTGTGGTATTCATAAGGTTTGTTTTGTCCCTTATACGCTGTAACTTACCTGGCCTCCCACCATAAATACTTCCTTAATATTTTAGATTCACCTAACAGGTTTTTATGCTTCATAACTTCTCATTTATCTTGATTTTTGCTAAATATTTTTCTCCTCTACTCCATGTATTCTACATTTCTATTTTTAATTGATGTTTTCATTTCATCGCTGAATCTTTTTGTTTGCTTTTGGTGACTCCACCACTTGCCTGGTCAGTCTGTTGCAATTCTTAACATCCCCAAACTTTCTTCCATTCTTGATTCTTGAATTACAGGGGAAAAAAAAACCCTAAACTTAATTTAAAATTGCATCCAGCTTTTATTTACATTTTCAGGTTATTTCTCTCAAGAAAATAACTCTTAAGAAAATACAGCCTTATTGAAACAGCAAGGAAATTGTTTGCACTTACAGAAAGAAATGGAGTCATAATACTGACTTTTGAGCAGTCCATTAATTAATTCATATTGCACCATTATGTTGAGATCTCAAATAAATGCTTTGTGTTAGGAAAAAAAAAATGTAATTGAGAAATGACATTTTACTACTAGCTACATGAGACCTTAGCATCTAAGTCTCACAGGACAATGCAGTTTTATTTTGCATACATTGCAAACAAATGATCAAATGAATCATTCTTTTTTCTAGTTGTGAGTTCAGGGTCTGAAAACAGTAAATATAGTGAAGGTGCTGTTACTTGCTAGAGTCTACTTCTGAAAACCTGGACTGTTAGAATTGTCACTGTTTCTAGGAGTAATTTGCTATTTACTTTTCTGCTGTCTTCATAAGGGCTGTGTTCAGAAGTCCTCTCTAAGACACACTGCACAAAAATGTAGACTTTTTATCTAAACAAGTAGTAAGAGTGAATAAATACCAGACTTAAAGTGTGACTGTTTGCAAAGCTGATAATAGAAAGGGCACAAGTGATTTCCAGCGAAGCATCTTTCTTTGATACAAAATGTCCTGGATAAGGCTAAATTGAGTATTAAAATGAAGGCTTCTACTTAGTGATGAAGTACAGTAGCTAAAAATAAATGAGTTTAAATCTGTTTGTATTTTAATAGAAATTTACAATTATGAGATATCCATAATACTATAATATTTTATATTTATCTCTTCACTAAACATTTTAAATATTCAGGCATCTGTAGCTACACTAATTTGTAGTTCAAACTCTAGTTGTTACTTATATGTATACCATATACTTCAATTTTTCTTTGTAGGCTTATACTTTTATTATTATAGGTGGATATGAACTGATGTGTTTTACAATTCATTGAGTGACATTTTTTCACAATAGAGTAGTCTGATGCAGCTGTCAGTACGCCTTTTGTGTAACAGAATATATTGAGAGAGAGCCTGGGAAGTTTAGAAATACCTACCTGGCAATGTTGTTACCAAATACTGAGGGACAAACTCCCTGTTACCACATGTATGGCTGGTGGTGACTGTCCAAAGGCAGAGTGAAAGCACGGGCGCTGAGTTTGCAATGAAAGGGAGTTGGGGACAAACTGGTATAGTGGTCTCAGAAGTGAAGAAATAAGAAACTCGAGAAAGGTAAAATCAGTGAATCATAGAATTGGAAGAGATCTTTAAGATCATCAAGTCCCAGCTGTTAACCTAACACTGCCAGGTCACCACTAGACCATGTCACTAAGCACCACATCTGCACGTCTTTTAACCACCTCCAGGGGTGGTGACTCCTGGGCAGCCTGTTCCTATCCTTAAGAACCAGTTTGGTAAAGAAATTTTTCCTAATATCCAGTCTAAACCTCGCCTAGTGCAACCTGAGGCCATTTCCTCTTGTCCTATCACTTTTTGCTTAGGATAATAAACAAGTCCCCACCTCGCTACAACCTCCTTTCAGGTAGTTGCAGAGACTGGTACGATCTCCCCTGAACCTTCTTTTCTCCAGGCTAAACAACCCCAGTTCACTCAGCTGCTCCTCATAAGACTTGTGCTCTAGACCCTTCACCTTGTCACAGTGCAAGACTCCTGATCTGGACAAACTTTGTGTAATCCATCATGAAGTCTACTGACAGAAACTTAAGCCAACAAATTTTTCTCAATGATTTTGAACTGCACAGTTGTTTTACAGCAGGTGTGTAGCAGCCACATGACTCAAACCTTTCATCCGGCATTTACAGCCCAGAGACTGGATTTAGTATACAATGAAGCTGTAAAAAAAAATTGAAAAATTTGCTGTTAATTTAATTTCTTTTCACAAGATTCTGCAAGACTGTGTTAAAATGCTAGGATTTTTTCTATGATAATTTTTCATGAGTATCATAAAACGCTTTGGTATATTAGAAATGTTGAAACAAAAAATGGAAAAGTTAGAGTTTTAATTAATATATAGCGTTATGTTTGGTCTGCAGTCCTAAATATTGTTTACCTGACAGACCACTTTATTTTAACAGAGCATTTAATGTCTAAAAAACCAAAATTGCTGGTCGCAGCTAGTTAGCACAAACAAGAATTTCCAAAACACTGCTTGACTTTGCCAGAAGTTACAGCATAGCACTCAGCATTTCCCCATAACTGACAGTTACCTCATTTCTCTGTCTGATTAGTAGGGTTATGTAGATAGAGCTTGGGTGAGGTTCTGTGCTGAAGGGCTTATCCCCAGGAGTACAGCAGAGTCCAGAGGCAGAGCAGCAGAGGATCCCAGTAAACTCATCAGAGGGAGGAGTCCCTAGCTCCAGGACTGTCACAGGAGATCTGTCTACCCCATGTTCCAGCTGTGATGCCCATCAGGAGGAATTTGCAGTATGGGATTGTACTGGGTTTATGTGGAAGGGTGTTGGTAGCAGAGGGCTGTAGGGGTGGCTTCTGTGAGAAGAGATCAGGAGCTGCTCCATGCTGGACACAAGTGATTCCAGCCAGCTCCGCCACTGGCCGAAGCTGAGCCTTTCAGTCATGTTGGTGGTACCTCCACAATAACCTGTTTAAGAAAGGATAAAAAACTCTGCACAGCCGTGTAGTAAAGGAGTGAAAAAATGTGAGAGAGACAGCCCTGCAGACACCAAGGCCAGAGATGGAGAGGGAGGATGGTGAAGGTTATGGTGAGGCAGGCTGTTCCTCTGCAGCTCATGGAGGAGCCCATGCTAGAGCAGGTAGATGTGCCCTCAAGGAGGCTGCAGCCAGGGTGAGAGCCCACACTGGAGCAGGCTTGTGGCCTGTGGAGAGGAGTCCAAAGAGGAGCAGGATTTCTGGCAGGACCTGTGACCCTGTGATAGATACATGCTGAAGCAATCTGTTCCTGGAGGACTGTACCCTGTGGAAAGGACCCACGCAGGAGCAGTTTTTGAAGAACTGCAGCCTGTGGGAAAGACCCATACTGGAGCAGTTCTGGAAGGACTGTATCTTGTGGGTGGGATCCTAGACCATGGGAGCAGCAGCAGGAGCAGCAGAGATGAAACATTATGAACAACCCCCATTCCCTATCCACCACTGCTTGGTGAGGAAGGAGGTAGAAGAGTCAGGAGTGTTGTTGAGCCTGGGCAGAAGGGGGAATGGTAGAAAAGTGTTTTCAGTTTTGGGATTTTTTTTTTTTTTTTTTTTTTTTATTTCTTCCTATCCTTCTCTGTTATTCATTGGCATTAAATTAAATTAACTTCCCCAAGGTGAGTCTGTTTTGCCTGTGACAGTACTTGGTGAGTCATCGCATTATCCTTATCTCAACCCACAAGTTTGGGGTTTTTTTGTATATTCTTGCTCTTTCCTGTTGAGGAGGGGAAGTGAGAGAGTGACTGGGTGGGCACTGGGAAGCCACCAAAGGTCAATCCACCACAGGGTTCAAGGTGGTTTGGGGAGGAATACTCTTGGGACAGTAGACCATGGGCTAAAAGAGGCTGGTGATGTGGAAATGGGTGGCTTGTCAAACCACAATCCTTGGCCATGCCTAGTCATTGCAGCCTGTCCTATCTTCTCATTGAACTCCGTTTCTTATTATTTTCCTGGGCGATGAGACCATGCTGTGTGCATGGTTGTGTATGGATGTCTGAGTACCAGCAACTGAAGTAGGGACCTCATGACGTAAGTCCACAGATCAGCTGGAAGACCTGTTTGAGGCAAGCAAGGATAGAGGATCCCGGGTCTAGGTACTGGTAGTGTCTAAGGCCAGTTAGTGGGGATTTGCATTACATGTTTGTGTGAGGTAACTGGAAGGTCCAGGGTATCCAGCACCAGTTAAGGCATAACACAGGATCCAAGGCCAGTTGCTGAAGGGATCAATGTTGTTTATATGCATATTTTTTCCACTAGTGGACCTTCATCCTGCTTGCCTAGAGAGTGGAACAGAATGAGGCCACCAGTGTTGTTTATGGTCATGTGGGTGCTTAGTGTTTCTGTCCATGCATGTGTATATTGCATAGGTATGTCTGCATCTGTGTCTATGGGGGATGCAGCCCAGCCTCTCTACTGGGTCAACCTGGGGACATGGAGCTGCAGCAGACTTGCCTCCCACGGACTACTGTCTTTGCCACCACCTAATAATCTCAAGCCTTTTACTAAACAGAGAAAGGTACAAAGAGAAAATACATGCCTTGAAATCTCTCCCTAAAACATGAGAAAGTTACTTTCCATTTTGGAAGCAAAGAACTAAACATTTCAAGTTTTCTTTATTAGACGGTGCTGTAAATACCGCAGGAAAAATTTGTGTGCAGTTTACTCAGTGATTTTCTACTACAACCTCTAGACATCTGCTGGTGGTGCTCAGATTCAGCACTAATATTCACAGAAGTTTGTCTTGGTTGTTAACAGCTGCAGTTCAGAATTACCATCTCTGTTACAAAACTGTATTGATGTCGCTATTCAGAATGTGGGTTTTGCAAGCTAATAAATAGGTGGTCTCTAATGGGTGAAGCTTTGGAAAGTAGTGGAAGAAAGTTACATAGTGGTCAGAAACATCAAAAAATAGAAAAGGACATGTAGCTGTCACAGATGGATTTTGAGAGCTTTGTGCAACGTATGCATCGATCTTACTCCACTGTGAACATTTATCATGATTCCCTGTCCATGAAGGTCTCGACAGAAGATTCCTATTCAAGAGGATAGTTTTAAATTTCCTTCACTAAATGAGTGTAAAAATATTACAGAGAAAGAGCACACAGGAAATGTGTTTTCTCTAGAAAATGCATTCATCAGATGATTGAGCACCTCTGATGCCTCAGGTTTTTTTTTGCCTAAGGTACATTTGAGACCATCTGACTGCTCAGTTCAAGAGAATTGCTATCAATGTGGAAAGTTACTCACTTGGGTCTGGCTGATGGTGAACCACGCCTGAAACACGACAAGAAAATAGTTTTTTCTAGATGGTGGTTGAGATGGAGTGGCTGGGAATCGCAAGGACACTACTTGTGGTTGAAAGGAAAAAAAAATCGTCCTAGATAAAACTGTCATTTCACAATATATCTTCTGGTGTGACTTTCAGTGTTGTAGCTTTTCTGGGAAGCTTTTTGGATCAATGACAGATTTTCCTCATTGTGTGCCTCATACTGTTAAGTCTGAGCTCTTTGTGAGAATTCAAGCCAAAAGTGGATTGTTTGTAGCAGTTGCTGCTGATCCTCAGCTGAAGAGGGGGAAGGAGGAGGTGATAGAAACATGGGGCTGTGTGGAGAAAGGACAGTTTTGTCGAACTGGGTTGTTTTTTTTTTTAGAACAGGAAAACCAAAGATTTCCAGTTACAGAATATTCTGGAAATTGAGGTTAATGCTGAAACAGAAAGAAAACTTATTTTAACAGTCTTGACCATTGTCAGTCAGTAGTAGTAGTAAAGGAACTCTGGCATTGAAGGCATCACTACGCAAGCCAGAGAGAAACAGTGGTAAATGTGCCAGGAGTTGGCTATAGGAAATATTTCTTGTTTCATTGCTGTAATTTGGGAATTGTTTTTCACTGCAATAGAATGACAGAAAATCAAAGTAGTGGTGGTTTCCTCTAGGCTGAAATATCCTCATATGTTAAATAAATAACGCAGCTCTTGGAATTTCAGATTGATGTAGACTACAGTCTTGTCTAATGGTATCTTATCATAATATCTTTTTTTTATTGCTGGTTAAGAGGTTTTCACTAAGGGTTGGTCTAAGCAAATGTAATGCAATCAAAAAAAGTGTATTGAGATTATCAGTATGTTATATAGGATGAATTTGACAGAAAATTTGTTGAGGTGACAGAGAACATTGCATGGGTTACAACACATTCAGGATTGTCTCTTCCCATGTCAGGTTTTTTTGGGTTTTATTCCTTTCGCAGTCATGTTGAAAATCATGTTGAAAATTAGTCTGAGCTGTATTGGTGGGAGATGTGTGCACACTTTTTTCAGAACATGGCTTCTCTCAAGTTGAGAGGACATCAGGGCAAAGAGAGTTACTAGAGAAAATCCTTTTAACTTCTTTGAAAATCTTCTGGCATTAGAGAGGTGCTATAGTTTATACTGATAAGGTGGAAGCTCTTCTGAACTTCAGATTTTTATTTTTTTTCTGGAGATGTAAATAAAAAGAAGACTACTTCAGGCTGCTTCCCTCTCCACTGTTTCAGCTGAGAAGGAAGTTTTGCCTATGTTTAAACTTTAAGATCCAAGCTGACCTAAATCATTTATGATGAAAACTTCAGAAAGGTGCTACAAAATATATTCTTTAATAGTCAGATTTTGAAAATCTATTCAGAGCTTTGCCAGTAAGACTGGCATTCCCTTTTAAATTACACTGCTAAACTGTACTTCCAATATAAGTGTGAGGAAAAGAAAAATCATAAGGTTAATAGCAGCTCTTTGTCTAAAAAGGGCAAATGGGAAAAACATGGAGTTACTAACCAGCACAACATGGGCCCACTGTAAGGAAATTTGTACTGAGTATATGGACATTTTCAGTAGGTTGTTCAGAAATCCTGGACACATCCGTTCAGCCTGGAGAAGAGAAGTCTTAGGGGAGACCTTATTACCATGTACCAGTATGTAAATGGTAGCTACCAAGAAGGTGGAGACTCCCTTTTTACAAAGAGTCACATGGAAGAGACAAGGGGTAATGGGTACAAGTTACTCCTGGGGAGGTTCCCATTGGACTCCAGAAGAAAATTTTACACCGTGAGAACAATTAGACATTGGAATAATCTCCCAAGGGAAGTGGTGGATTCCCCTCCACTAGACAGTTTTAAGACTCAGTTTAACAAGGTGCCGGGCCATCTCATCAAAACTTTATTTATTTATTTATTTATTTACCTTGAAAGGTTGAACTAGATGTCCTTGAGGTCCATTCCAACTTGGTATTCTACAACAACACAACTATGTAACTTATTCTGCAATAACCACAACTTGGTTGTGGGGTTTTTTTCTCTTTATTTTTCATACTTCAGGTTAACTCTTTGAATGATGAAATTTGTTTGGTGTTTTCCAGGAAATTTTACAGATCATTTGGGAAAAAAATATGAAGGCATAATAGTTGCATATGCTTCTCTCCTAAAAGTAGTTTTTAAAAGTTTTTGTTTCAGATTTCAGTATAGAAGATATCCACCTAAGTATTTTCCCTTTCTTCCACCCAGCAAAAGAATTCTGTCCTGTTTAATAACTTGAAATACTACAATGCATTACAATAGTCATCTAAATAATTTATTAGAATGTAATTACCTAGATTATTGACTTTTGAACAACAAAAAGCGAGTTTCTTTCTAATTATCAATGATTATACAGATAGATGGAATATTTAGAATATAATTTTATTTAAGAGTAATTTTACTCATAAAAATAAGTATGTCTGCTTTGGAATTATTCATGCTAGACTCTCTTTCTAGTCAGTGTAGACCTAGGTAATAGATCTAGTCAGATAATTAGTGAAGGCAGCAGCACAATTAATTTTGTTGTGAAGTTGACCGTAAATGTTTTAAATTAACTGTGTACCAGAAGTGCTTGTTTCTCCCCCTTGATTATAAAGGGAATCTAAGAGAACTGTATCAGTTGTAGTTGTTTGCGCTGTAGATCTGAAGAGCTGAAAGAAGATGACTTGTGGGAGATAATGCTTGTAACACAGTGTTAAATGTTTCACTTTCATGGTCTGTGGTGAGGGATCATTGCAGTGTTTGGATCCATCCAAGCGCAAGCACTGGGGTTTGTTAGAATGTTTTGTTGTCATTCTTCTTAGCTGCTGAAAAATACCTGGGGTTTGGTTCTTCAAGACACTTTTCAGATGAATTCTTTATATTGTTGTGAGGCTTGGTCACCTATTAAATGGTTTGGAATATGAAATATTGAAGGGAGTTTTTGTTCTGATTTAGGAGAATAATATACGAAGAATATGAACTGACCAGGCTTTGTGGGAGTATTTATATAGAGAAACAAGAGGACCAAGCCTATGACTTCAGTGGCAGAGCATGTGACTGGATGGTAGAAAATAATAATTTATAAAGTTATTTTCATGATACTTAGTCTTAAGAACAGTCAAGAGGATGAAGGAGTGATAAAATTAGGAAGCCTTTAAAACTGAGCAAATTCTTACTGTGACTGAATCCTCACTGGAGAAAACTGCCAAAGACAGAAAGCAGTGGGGACACTTAGAGAAGCTGCTACAGAGGGGGTAGTGTTTGCTAAGTTTCTCAAAGGCTGTCACCCAGTCGTGCACTGTGTTCTAAAGTACAGCTAAGGCAGGTTGAAAAACTCAAACCTTTATCTAATTTAGTCCCTTGTTTGTTTTTTTTCCCCAAAGCTCAAAATCTCGTTTAAAAGCAGTTCCCACTAACTAGATATGTTACCTCCCAAGGTGGCTTCCCTGGTGCTCCTCATCACTTGCTGACAAAACAGTGGGTAGGCATTATCTTAATAGTAGTCAGACCTACAAGAAAAGCTTGAATGACAGCCAGCTGTTATGTTTTCAAGTCTTAAAATTTACCTTTTTCTAGATGATTACCGATTATTTTAGCCTTAACAGGTTGAATATACGTGATGCCTACAGAGTTCATTGGTCACAACACAACCTTGCTCTCCAGTTCTAGTGCTGCTGTTGAGTGCATTGAGTTACTGCTGCATCTTACTACTAGACTTTTCTGCACCCTTAAGGAAGACGGAACCCAAGGTTGCAGTGCTCTTCCTGCACATGGTTAGACACTGTTTAAATGCTCTTTCTAAAACAATCATCTGTTCCGTGCATTGTTCATCTTTTTTCTCTCCTTGGAAATCATACACTGCAGGATAGGATTGCTAACTGGTGAGAAGAGGTATAGTAATGTAGTACAGTATTAAAAATTTCTTATTCTCTGTTGTCTGTTCTCCTTAGTAGAACCCTTGTGAACATTTTACCACAGGCAAAGTAAAATTATATTTGGGTTGTAGAAAGAGTACAGCTTTAGTCCTTGCCAGCCAGGATAGCTGAATCTTTATTTCAACTAATTTTGTTACCAGGTAGAGTTTGTGATTCTGTCGAGTTGATCGTTAACTGCTGAATCATTTTGTCAAATGGCTTGAGTTCACCCTGGGGTTACAGGCACGTGTGGCTTCCTTACCAGAGAGATCTGTTGGCTCAGTAGTTACCGGAATGATTGAGACACTTACAGTTTCCAATAAACAGAAGTAAATTTATCAGAAATAACTCATTAATTTTACAGTTAAATGCAATATCCAGCTAAAATATTCAGTGACGTGTATACATTTTCATTTTGCCCAAAATATAGACTGAGTTATTTGAGTTTTAAAATTTGTATATTCTTTCAATTTAAATGTAATAAAATTTACTTCATTTAGACATTTAAGGAAAGTAAAAATTAGTGTCATTACAGATCAAGTAACATGAAGATGGAAATGATTTTTCTGGAGGCAGAGATAGAGGAAGATGAAGCAATCTCTGTAGTACATTCATAGCTTTAAAGAAAAGAAATTATGCAAATCTTGTTAGTATTTACGGTGTAATTTCATCATTATTGCTGTATAAATAATATCAACACCAGATGTCTTACACTGCTAGGTGATTTACAGGCTGATGTGTAGATAACAGTCCTTGCACAGAAATACAAAGCTGTGTGTTTAAATGGTGAAGATGAACCCACTCGTTTGTAGGTAGTTTCATGCTTATTATTTCATCTGATAATTGTTTCAAACCAATTTAAAAATAATAGTCCCGCAGTTACCTGAGAAGAGTTTTCAGTGTGGATGTTCTTTTTGGAAAAAACTGTGTTCAAAGGAGGGATTTGGAGAGAAGGCTGGATGACACCCAAGTTCGAGGATGGGTTCTAGGTGTAAAGAAATGTACAGAGGAAAGGGCCAGAGTCACAGATAAAAAACACATGGATTTTGCATTGCAGAAGACATTTAGTCACAAAAGCTGCTGGCAAGCAGTCAGCTCCAGTGGAAGCCACTTCTAATTTGGCACTCAGCTCTTTTTCTTTTGAAATCTCACTCAGAATATTGAAATAAAAGCCAGAAGTGGCATGGGATCCTGACTGTCCAAGGGAAAGCCAAGCTCAAGTCCATCATAAATAAATAACAATAGTTTTACGATTAAAGATAATTTAAGGATGATGTTGATACCTTTTTTGAATCAGGAATGGTTGAATTCTGTATTTTGGTGCTGCTGTTCCTCTTAACAGGCATAAGAACCATATATAAAGCATGAGGGTTATTTGTCCCACAGTGTAACAAATGTAAAGTTTAACCAAGCTTTGTGTTTCTGACTTGTAGTGTATGCTGTCTTTGAATCTCTGCTTCGCAGTTTAATTGCATCCCTTTGCCTCTCTTGCACACTGTCCCTTTTGGTTTTCTGTGTTGTACCAAGCCAAAGATTACTATCTATCTACAGAGGACCATAGTTGTATTAGCTGACATAAACCCACTAAACCAAATAAACTTTTCAACCTATTTACATCGTTTTGGTAAAGAGGATAGCAAGTTCTTTATTGATGCATATTTGTTCAAGACCTTTCTTAGGTATCTTTTGGGTGATGGGCTTCTATGTTAACAAGAGTCAGTCCAGAACTGGAACCCAGATTCAGGTGCTGACCTACCTTTAACGACTTTAACAGTCTTTTGTAAAGAAGCTGTTCGGGGGAATCATAGGTGAAATGACAGCAATACAATGAAAAACATTGTAAGGCTGTTTGGAGCTACTTTAAGAGAGAGCGAAGATGGTCCTTTCATTCTAGGCAGTATTTTGGTACTGAATGTTACATTAAGTCTGCATGTGAAATAAACCCAGAGTGTGTTTGTTGGCAGAGTTAAAGATTTTCATTTGAACCTAAGATTGCTCTAAGTAAAAGACATGATTCATATGTGCCATAGTCTGGACTTGGTTCTCAAATTCATGGTTTTCTCTGAAAAGCTGCAGGAATTGTTTGAGTATTCAGGAAGTTGATTTAACCCATTTTGCCAGACGTCCTGTACTTAGAATCACAGTCATAGAATCATTTTAGTTGGAAGAGACCTTTATGATCATCAAGTCCAACTGCTAACCCAGCACTGCCAGGTCAACACTAAGACATGTCCCTCAGCACCACATCTGCACATCTTTTAAATACTTCCAGGGATGGTGACTCCACCACTTCCCTGGGCAGCTTGTTCCAGTGCTTTACAATCCTTTTGGTGAAGAAATTCTTCCCGATATGCGATCTAAACCTCACCTGGTGCAACTTGAAGCCATTTCTTCTTGTCCTACTGCTTGTACTCGGGAGAAGAGACCAACTCCCACCTCACTACAATGTCCTTTCAGGTAAGTAGAGAGCAATAAGGTATCTCCTCAGTCTCCTTTTCTCCAGGCTAAACAATACAAGTACCCTCAGATACTCCTTTTAAGACTTATTCTCTAGACCCTTCACTAGCTTCAGTGCCCTTCTGTGGACATGCTTCAGCACCTCAATGTCCTCGTTGGAGTGAGGCACCCAAAATTGAACCCAGTATTCAAGTATTCAGCAGTGCTGAGTACATGGAGACAATCACTTCCCTAGTCCTGCTGGCCCCACTATTTCTAATACAGGCCAGGATGCTGTTAGCTTCTTGGCCACCCAGGCACACTGCTCATGTTAGCCAGCTGTCAGCCAACACCCCCAGGGCCTTTCCCACTGGGCAGCTTTCCAGCCACTCCTCCCCAAGCCTGCAGCATTTCCTGGGGTTGCTGTGACCCAAGTACAGGACCTGGCACTTGGCCTTGGTGAACCTCAATTCCCTCATCCAGATCATTGATAAGGCCAGACCTGACCCCAATATGGAGCCTTGGGGAACACCACTTGTGACCAGCTGCCAACTGGGTTTAACTTCATTCATCACCCCTCCCTGGGGCCAGCCATCCAGCCAGGTTTTTACCCAGCAAAGCGTATGCCCATCCAAGCCATGAGCAGCCAGTTTGTCCA
>JAAGNO010024041.1:50882-101114 GCA_033439905.1 Ceryle rudis
GTGATTGTGAGACTTCTCCCAGCTGTTTATAGAATATTTCATCTCTGTCTTCATCCTGGTTGGGTGGCCTGTAACAGACATCCATCATGATATCTGCCTTGTTGGCCTTCCCCCTGATTTTTACCCATAGACAACCCAATTGTCACCACCATTATGCTCAAGTCAATGAAAGCACATTGTATCATACAAGACCACTCCACCACCTCTCCTTCCTGGCCTGTCCCTTCTGAAGAGGGATTCACACACTCCAGGTGTGCAGATCATTCTGCCATGTTTCCATGATGGCAACTATATCATAGTTTTCCTGCTGTAGTGGCTTCCTGCTCCTCCTCTTGGTTGCCCATGCTGCCTGCACTGGTGTAGATGCACTGAAGTTGGGCTGCTGATCCTGTCACCTTTTTGAGGGGAGAAGGCCTAATTCCTAACTGACCATTCTGAAGCACTTCCACGATCTTTAGCCCATTGATATCCCTTCTGTCTTTGCTATCACATGGCAATCCTTTCCCAATCTCCACTGGGATTGCAGTCTTAAGGACACCATCTAACCAGCACTGATATGCCACCCCTGGGCTTATCTCCAGCAAGCCAGGTTTTATCCCTTTCCCCCTTCAAATCTAGTTTAAAGTTCTGTCAATGAGTGCTGCCAGCTCCTGTGCAAAAATCCTTTTCTTCCTTTGGGACAGGCGCACCCCGTCTGTCACCAGCAGCCCTGGTGTCCTGTAAACTGACCCATGATCAAAAAACCAAAGTCCTGCTGGTGACACCAGGCTTGGAGCCAAGTACTCATCTGATGGATCTTCCTGTTTCTTTCCTCATTGTTCCCTGCAACAGGAGGGATAGAACAGAACATTACTTTTGCTCCTGATTGCTTGACCAGTTATCCCAAGGCCCAAGTGCTTGATAGGAGTCCTATGAACGGGAACAAATGGGAGGCATTTCTGTGTAGGGAAAATACAGAATCGGAGGCCAGAGTGGAGTACTTGATGAAAGGGATCTTGAAATGTTTGTGAAAACTTCAAATTTCAGAATTAGCTTTTCACAGACTTCCATCAGCAGTGGAGACAGTATCATGATACCCTCTCAGATGTTTCCTTTGCTGTTAGCCCAAGTGACCACGGGTAGAACCCCCGCTCCTTACCATAGTAGGATATTAATAGTATTTATGGGAATTCTAGTTGTGTTAGTAGCAGTTCTTAGGCAAGGGGCCAGCTGAATTTAAGGCTTACAAAAAGTCGATAGTAGTCTGTGGTTTTTTTCTTTGACAAATGGTTAATGGTCTGTCAGCACATTTTTTATCTTAGAATAGAAATTATCACTGTCTCCTGCTAAGGTTTTACCTCTTGCAGGAGATTCCTCGGCTGTAAGCAAAGCTTAAGAATCTTAAAGAAACAGAGAAGAAACTAATTCTTTATTAGTGATTTGTAATCACTAATAAAGAATATTCTAGCACTATATAATGAATAAAAAGATCAGTAGTTTTACTAGATGTGGCTTTCAATAGTCTTTAGTAAACTGTCTAACCCAGCTTGTACTTCTGTACAGCTGTCAGGAATGACTAAAAAGATAAGCAGTTGCTAGTACACTGGTGGTTGTTTTGTTTTAGTATATTTGGGGGGGAAATTACTTTGAGTTAATGAAATAACTGTGATTATTCAAGGTTAAATGCATCAGTATTGGAAACTAAATGACTCAATAATTGTTCGATTCATTGTACGTTAGTTTTAAATTACTGGGTAACAGGGCTTGGCTCTTTTGTAAGTTGTAGCTCATGGCTTGCCCATACTTAATCCTCAGAAAGCTGTGAACTTTAGCTTTATGACTTCACTGGCATTTGCAGTGTAGCCTTTTTAATAGCAAGGGAGGCTTACACAGACCATCTAACCCAAGCACCAGAGGGGATTTTGTGAAAGGAAACCCTGTGCAGATTAGTTGGTCTTGTTGCTGCAGCTCACCTTTCTCTCAGCCTTACTTGTCTTGCTTAAAACAATGGTGTGATTTGCTTTGTAGTTTATATCATATACATAAGTGCTTTGCATTCAAAAATCAGTAAGTTTCACTGCCTTTGAGAAGATTCAGACTTGCTTTAGTCTGCAGTTGTCAGAACTACCTTTGTAATTTCATTTTACACTAGTTTTTATTTGGGTTTTATTTTTCAATACATAGGTACTTTTTCATATGTTTTTGTATGCAAACATATATATGCATGTTTATACATGTATAGCATTTGTTTAGAGAGACAGAGGGACTGTAAATATGGTGGCTTTCATGCCCCCGACATGAAAGATTTTGTTAAAACCTGAAGAAACGGTTGTGTTGATGTTAGTTTCCCGGTGTGAGGTAATGTGCCAGTTGTTTATTATTCAAGTTCACAGCCTTGTGATCTTGAGTGTCTTGTTGCTTTTCTGCAAAGACAGATAGTAGTAGGTGTGAATGTTACAACCCTTTCTTTTTTGTCACTATTTTCAACATGTTTTTGATGCTTTTGTCACCTCCAGTCTGGATTCTGCAAAGCTGCAGCTTGAAGCAAAATCTGGAAACAGCAGCAAGAGTAAAGTCTGGCTGCCTTGTGGTTAAGTGATACTTCCCATAGACATTGTATATTTTCACTCTGTCGGTACAGTTCCAAGCAAAATCTAGCTTTTTATGCCTCTGAAGTTGTTGAGCCAAATTATGCTGCTCTGTGAAAGTCTTATGTACCAAAAAATCACTGGTAACAATGAATCCCAGTCAAAAAATGAATTTGTGGATGTAAAATGTATTAATTTACCCTTTTTTGGACACTAGTCATCTCCTCTGAACTTTAAGTCATGTGTTCAGCTCGGCTTTTCAGCATTCGCTTGACTTCCCCTTACACTGAAGAGCTGATCCTTTCACTTTTGAATGAGATTAAGGAGAGAAAAAGAGGAAATGCTGTGGCACTTTGAAACCCATTTATGTGTCCAGAGTGAGAGGCTGGTTGCTTTTGGCAGCTCTGGTGTTTGTCACACCCATTTATGAGACACAGAAGTTGAGTGACAAGCAAGGAGAACAGGTAATCAAACCAAATTTTTCCCCAGGCCCAACAGTATTTTCTACAAATGCCACAAAATTGCTCTCAAAAATTTGCGTATGGTTCTTACAGAAGTTTTGAACTTACTTAGAGACAGTTTGACAATTTTTTAGCAGTAACTTTGACAGAAGGGAAAATGTTGAGCTTAGGCAAGGGAATAGCCTTCTAGGGAGGGTTTTTTTTTTTTATTTCTCTCTTGGAAAAAAAATTGGCTGATAATTCTTGCTGCAGAGGTTGAAAATCTTGCTGATAGACACATTTGAGCAGAGATAGTCTTTCTGCTATGAAGAGATAGTAAAACAGCACAACGGCACTTGAAAAGACTTAAATCCATCCTAGAGCTTTTCATCATTTGGTTAATAGAGAAAAGTGCCTTTCTATTTGTTTGAGAACAGAAAGTCTGCAAGCAGGCAGGACATAGGCACTTCTCATTTTAGATTAGGATATACATAGCTTTCTAAAACAAGAATTTTATTGTTTTATCTTTTTTTTTCTCTCAAGAGCTTACTTTTATGGTGGAAAAAGATATGTACTCACTACTAAAGCTACCCTTTAAACTACTGGTTTACCCTTTAGAGAGAATTTTTTTGGTATAAAAAATAGGTAGGGGTTTCACAGCCTCAAATTCTACTGTTCACTGGTTTCAGCCTAGAGCAGAAACATCTCATTACTGAACTGTTAAGGATAAGGTGAAATACTTACCTTGTGCTATGGGAAAACGTGTATCTGTTCAGCATTTGTCTTCTACAAAGGTTCTTCTATGAACCTAGATGTATCTTAGTAATGGAAAACTAATAGGTTACAGCATATAGTCAGTCAAATAGGGGTGGAATCCCCATATCGTGGGGTTATTAGAAAGAATTTCACAGAATTGTTGGGAAAAGATAGTAAGGTTTTTAAAAAATAAAGGGAGGGAGATGAAGGAATATGCAGGATGGTCTCTTTAGTTGATACAATTCAGTTGATCTTGCTGTTATGTCAGCAGAGGTCATGAATCTCTGTGTTTACTGATTTGTATGAAAAAGTGTCTGATTTTTGGCTTTCAAGGATCACCACAGAAAGACTGTGCTATTCTGAACTCAGATGCACTGTAACCTGATTCAGGAGTGAATCACATGCTTTAAAATACCACGGTATGGAATTCCACTAATGTTAAAGAGCTAAATATTGGTTAGTCTGTGAAGCATTTTGCCTGTGTTGCTAAATCCCTTTCCTCTGAAAACAAATTTAAAAAAAACCCAAAAAACAAGCAAACAAAAAATGCTATCACTTTTTCGGCAACATTTTAAAATTCAAGTTTGGCATATTCATACTTCCTAATGAATGCGTGTATCACGTCAGCTATCATGGAAGGAAAGACAGATTTCTCTAAGGAACATTGCTGCTGCCAAAACATGGCAGCATAGAGGAGACTGGTTTATTTTTTCTTCTGACTACTTTGTTACCACTTCCTAAAAAGAACAGGTTTTTAGAAGTAAGTTTCATTTGGAACTTGAAGATTTTCAGAGGTATGAAAGGAGAGCAATCTAGCTGGCCAAACAGCTCTCTTTAAGCCATCCTTTCATGATTCCAGAATAACTGTTTTTTTCATACTTGCAAACTGTTCGGAGTCAGGGAACTACCTGGAGAGGAGATGAACAGTGACTTCTGATGTTTTTATGTGTGAGGGGGGCTTATGGGAACACTGTGAATGTTTTTTCAGTGACTTCTTGAACATATGTGCCATTTGATTTAGCCTGGTATTACCTCTCTGGGAACTGTCCTTCCTACTTTTGCATGGAGTTCTTGCACCATTGCTGACTCTTTGACCTCAGTCCTACAAAGAGATGATCTTTCTTCTCTGCCATTTCCTACCACTCACTCTTTAAGAAAAAAAAATATTATTTTAGTATGCCTCAAAAGGCTAAAGCATGTTTGGATTCACAGGGCTTGTACAATATGTGTCGGTTCTTCCATTTCAGAACTGATTGTTAAGTTCTAGAATTCCTTGCTGGCAAAGAAGCAGCAGAGAGCTGCATTGTCTCAAAAGCTGTCAGGAATCAGAGTTGTGATTCCAGGAATCAGTCTGTTGTTTTCCTAAGCTGATCCTTTTTGCCAGTATAGTTTATTGTCCACTTTGAACTGCCTTTAAAGCATTCAAGAGAAGATTTAAATTGTTGCCAGCCTCTGTCATCTGCATAGGTGAGGGTTTGCATTACGTCACGCTTCCATACATTCTAGAGTGAGAAAGCAAATCGAGTCTTTCCTCAGTGTATGCAGTGGTAGCAGAAAAAAATGTTTAGTATATTTTCGAGGAATAATAAGTATTGCATTGACATCTGACTAAAGACACAGGAAAGGAGAAGGATTTTCTAAGAAATTGCTCTGATATTGTCTATTTGCAAGCTACCAAATACACTACTATTCAGGACACGTAGAAAAAAGAAAGTATTTCATCAATCTTGTGAATTAATAACATTTATTACAATACAACACAGAACTGTAGAATAAACTTTGCCAACTAAAATTTATGTCAGTCACTGACAAAGTTATAATATATGGTACTTAGTGATATTTCAGTAATTCATCCACATCTTGGCTCTTGACTCCTAAAAGAGATGGAGGAGAGCTGTCCAGTAGTAATTCTCTATTAAGAAAGGTCATCACTAATATGGCTAATCAAAATCTTGGCAAGAAGAAAAGAGAGCTGTCATAATAAAACTTTCCCAGTTCAAGATCATGACTGGAATTGTGTGCTTATTATTTTTCTTCTGTATTTTTCCACCCTTGCAGAACTTTCCTTTTTGTTCGAGACGGTAACCCAAATAAACGGAATGTGCACAATGAGACATCTATGCACTTACTGTGTATGGGACCTCAGATCATGATCTCGGAAGGAGCTCTTCATCCTCGCCTGACGCGACCCTCAGAAGATGACTGCAGAAGAGCAGATTGTCTGCAAATGATCCTGAAGTGGAAGGGAGCAAAGCTGGATGAAGGACAATATGAACGAGCAGCCATTGATGCTGTTGATAACAAAAAAAATACGCCTTTGCACTATGCAGCTGCCTCAGGGATGAAAACTTGTGTTGAGGTAAAAGTTCACATGTAATCACAAATCAATATACTGCTGTTAGTAAATGACATGCACAGTGTTTCACAAAGCTGTTTCAGGGGAAAAAAGTCTGATAACGTACCTTGAATTAACTTTCAACTGTATTTTTCATTAATTGGAAAAATGACGAAGATAAACAGCCCGAAATGTACGCTATCTGTAGAGAATAATGAATAAACTGTATTACTTATACATTAACTTCATGACATAAACTCAGCACAAAAATGACTTATATAGGGTTATAAAAATTGGAAGTAATTACAAGACTCTAAAACTGGAGAAAAAGCTTTAAAGGTATAGTCATAGGCATAGCTGTATGTGTGAAGAGAAGTGAAATAACTGCCTGAGAGAAAATTAGAGCTCTTTTTATTCTGCTCTGTAGCTGAGACTGGGAAATGCTGTCCATGTTTCAAGAACAGGTTTGATTAATTTACAGGTCTTTAATTTACAGTGCCCAGCTTTCTTAGAGGACGCCATACATCTGTGCTAACATACTTAACTATAATTACCTTTTTACAAATTAAAAATCACTGCAATGTTTGTGAAAGTAGTGGATAGTAATGAGGAACTGGGAATCATAATGACTTTGAAGGTCACCACCAAATTTATTTTTAAACTATACCAAGTAATGAGGAGTGGTATTTAATTGTGCTGGTAATTTAATTTGAAGAACACAAGAACAGACATGCAACATTTTCTAAAGCAGCCAAGATTTTCATAAGTCTATTGCAACATCAAGATTTGTATTTTGCATGGTAACAATTAATTCAGAATTCAGTGTTTATTGTAGAATTTAGGCTATTTTTCTTCTGTGTATACCTTCATGTTTATTGAGACTATACACGTTAACTTAGCATCATCAACAAAGTTTATCACTTCATTATTCACTTGCTTTTCTAGAGAACTTCTGCATACCTTAAACAGTCAGGTCTCAGCACCTGTGGGATTTCATTGGTGACCTCTCTGCAGTAAAAAATGATGCTTTTCCTGTACTTCCCAATTTTCTCTGGAGCTATTTTTCGTAGTGGTATTACTTTTACCACCTTCTAATCTTGTGACAGATTTCAGCTAAAAATTGCATATTATAATAAATAGTTCAGAAGCTTCATATTTAAGTTCCATTAGGACTCATGAATAAGTACCGTCTGGTACTGGTATTTATATTGGTGTTTGTTTATTGGTTGTGCTAGAGCCTCTTGTGCTGAGACTGCGATTTGAAACTTGACTTTCTTTTGTGTCCTTCATAAAGCATGTCTGGTAAATTCACAGAGGATCTGGACTCCCAGCAATTCATACCTCTTTTCTGCTTTAATTTAGTTAGTTGAGATTGCTTTTGTACTTTGTCCAGCAACCAAGTTTACAAACACATTGACAGATTTAAATTTTAAAATTATTTATTCTGACTTGTGATGCACTTGCCACGCTGCTCAAAAAACATTCAGAGCCTTCCTTACTGTGATTTTACTTTTAACTTTTCCAGAAATTGTTTTTTACATATTCTTCATCTGGAGACAACTTCAGCTTCTTACTTGCCCTACGATTCTGTCCCATTCTTCTACCTTTGCAGATTCTTCGGACGTTTCTAGAATTTTTTCCACACTTTTGTTTAGTACCACTTCTTGAAAGTAGGCAACAGGCTATTTGTCTTTCTTTGTTGCTTCTGCAAGAATGGTGAATCTAAGTACATTTTGAGGACTTGTTACTGAGTTGTTGTTGATAGTTTATTTATCTGAGAGTTTGCTGGGTATTAAAAAAAAAAAAAAAAAAGCTAAATAGCACCACCCTTCCAATACTGTGAACTCCCCTGTGATTCTCGCATAGTATGTTCTGTGATACTACTTTGTTACACTGGTTGTATTCTGTCAAGCTTCCAGATATTGTCCGAAAATTCTCATTTAAAATTTGTCATTTCAATTCCCCAGCCTTAGCCATGCAATGTCTTGAATGGAACATTCTTATTTATCTCCTGTTTTTTCATTAGCGCCCTCTTAAAAAGTTCACATAGTGTCTTTTTATTTCCAATCACCAACACTTCTTTCACTCTGTTAGTATAAAGATCATCCCGCCTAGTTTTCTGAGCTTGTAGGGAATGGAAGCTCAGCTTCCCTACGCTATTTCTGTTCAATAATGTAAGTCTCTGACTCTCTAGTGCCTTACTAAGTAGCAAGAGGAGTAAAGAGGATGCTGCTGTTAGATGCTAGCATTTAACCTCCAGTATCACAACCTGAATCTTGCCCCTTTACCTTCTCTCTGCCCCATGTTGTTACAGCTCCGCAAGATCCATGCTCCATGCAGTCTTGGCTTCAGCATGTCCCTAGAAATTATTTACAGACTTACTGATTTTCACCAAGGAGGCAAGTCATCCTTCAGGCTTTGCTAGCTGAATTATACTCAGACCCAGCTAACTATGTACATTGTAACTGAACGGCATACAGGTATTGCCTGGCTATTCCTGTTAACTAGAAGGAATCTTTCTTTATTTGTATGCTTACATGATTGATTTAGTGCCTCTTTTGATGCAAATGATTCGTAAACAAATATCAGTCTGTCTCCTAGTTCTGTGGTAATAGTGCTTTTTTCTCAATTCAACATTTAATTCTTTTTAGAGTCAATAAACAAAAATATTAACTGCAAAGGACTGCGTACTTTTTAGTGCCACTTTTTTCATCCATCTGCTTGATAAATTCTGGCTACTAGCTTTTACAGTCAACATCGTTTGATCTAGCTTTCCCCAAGAAGATCCATTTCCTTTTGAACATTATTGTACATTAGAGGACAAATATGCATGTCATGTCACAAATAAGGAGATATCAGGATTAGCATTTAACGACCTCTTTAGCAAAGTTGGTGAAGAACACGCACACAAAATGATTTGACATGAGAATGGTTGCTCCTGGTAGAGATATGGTAAACAGAAAATAAGTTTAGTAACCAATTGCCAGCATATTTCTGTTTCTGGTATTTACAGGCTTGCTTACTCACATTTGTGAAATATGTCTATTGCACTGAGTTGTGAAGTGCTTACAGTGTACCTATATCACTGTATACTAGAAAAAAAGACAATTACATTATCCACAGGAACTCTTAATTCTTTGTCTTCTGTCCTACACTTGAAATCCCCAGGTAACTTAGACTTCAGATTTACAAAGGAATGAAGCAAGAAGTCTTCTACCTCAACTATTCTGTCTTCATGCCCCTCTTCATGCAGTACAGTGGTATTAGAGGCAGACACAGTTGTTTAAATGTTTCAGTTTCAACAGCGTGAAGCAAATGGGCTCACACAGTAACATCCAGGCAGACTGTAATGTCAGAAAGAGTCACAGTCACTGCAGAGTAAGTTGTGGTTCTGGAGCTGGACTGTGGCTTTTAACTGCAGGCTGTAAAATCAATTAGTTTTAAGCTCATCATGAAAGTTCCTGGTTTGTATTTCTTCACAAATTATATTTCTCACTGTCTGTGATATGATTCATTAAATGAATCTAGCTACCAGACTGCTAGTTACCATTTAATTATATAAACTGGGTTATGTTATCATGCCAATACATACCATTCAACCGACTAAGCCTTTTCTGACTCTAATTTGCTTACAGTAGGCTGTCTTTGAAGAAGAATTGACACGTGGATTGCTGTTTGTCAGAGTTTGGACACGATTACATAGTCTAACTAGTCATGTTTCCTACGCTAGAAACATAGAGTACATCCCCAAGTTCAAACTTCATTATGTGCCCTACCATAGGGTAGAGGACCTTGAATCCTGAGATTAGTATCTGAGATACCTGAAATCCCCCAGGATACTCTGTAGTCCTTCTAACTCCTTCAGCAGGAACAGGATTATGAGCAGGAACACTACATTAGGAAAATGCTGAAACAGAGCTTGGTGAAGGAATTTAACAATGATCTCTTTGTTCCTGGAAATATTAAAATTCTTAACAAAAAGAGATAAAAAACTGCATTCCCTAATCCTCAAGTCATCTTCCTTCTCTCCACTAAACTGAAGGTTACATAGAATAGCAGGAATGACTTTTGTTCAGTTTTGTGCTGGTTGATCTCAGGTCAGAGCAGCATTCCTCTGTAATCATCTCCTTTTTCCATAACTTTTCAGGAAAACCCTAGCCTTGCATCTTCCCTATCTCCATCACACCCACATAAGGAAAGGAAAAATCAAACATCATCCATTGGGGGTGAACCACCTACTAGTTGATTTGTTCAGAATTGATAGTCACATGTACAGTCTTGATACTCCTCCATTCATGTGTTAAATTTCTCCTCGGAGCCTAACAGCTGTGTGGAACCCATTGCTAAAGATAGTCAGGGAAAAGTCAATGTGCTTATTCAAAATACAGACTAGAAAAAAAGAATTCACTTTCATGCTGAATGGATTTGATTTTATGCAGATATATTCCACTCTGTCACAACATATTTGGCATATTAAATGGTATTTTTGAGATTGTTTAAATTATTAATGTGATTATTTAAATTATTAATCTCCTCTTAATTACTTAAGAGACGCAAGCCTTTTTAACAATGCTTCCAGAGAAACAGGGCGTCATTATTAAAAACTTGTTGATTTGCATATTCCTCATTTTGCAGATTAGATTTTGAGCTGCATAGTTCTATGGAGTGTTCTTTCAGGTATATTTATTTTTCTTGCTTAGAAGGTGTCAGTTGCCTCAGTTAAATTCCTGTTAGAGTTTAAAATGTACAGACAGAATGTGAAAATCAAGATTACAAAGTTTTGGCAATGTTCAGAAGTTTAGGCAGAACAAGGTAACTGTAGTTAGATACCATGATAGGCTGGGTATCTTGATAATTATCCTAGTATTATCTTTATTTATGCCTGACCCTCTGCTATGAAGATAAAATACAGCGTCGTACTTAATAACACATATCTTCTGAACTAGATGTTGTTATTACACTGGTTTGTGGTGTTTTGGGGTTTGCGTTTCTTTTTATTTGGAGAACGTGGGAAACGTTTCCAAAGAATCTACGAGAATGATTCCAGGTTTGGCAAATACATTCTGTATTTAACAGTGACAGGTGAAGGAAATAGAGTCTGTTGACGGGAAAAGAAGTGACTGATCATGATCTAGAAGGCTTATGTGGAGAATAAATCTTTTGGGGGACATTTCATTTTTTCTGGATGTATAAAAATTAGAAGCTGAGTTTTAAAATAACCTTGCTAAAAATACAGGATAGTGTTATTGCAGTTGTGATGGTCTGAAGGCAAGGTAATGTTTATAGATTTTAGTTTTATTTAAAAATAAGATGAATCATTTCATTAGTGAATGGTTGCTCCATCATTAGAAGCTTAGCACATGTTATAAAGATGTCATAATAAATCAGCAAAGTGGTCTACTGTTGGCCTTTAAAATCTGTGCTATTTGTTGTCCTTGCTTAGAACAGATCAGTTTATAGCAGAAGGCAAGGTTGGCGAGGTAACGAGAGCAGCACAATTAGTGTTTATTAGCTAGAAACTGCATTTCTGGGTGCTTACTGCACAATACTAGACCGTATTAGAATTATAAGAATTAGAATTATTTAATTTCACTTTTCTCTTGTCCCCAAAAAGAAGGTAGGCCTGCCAGTCATACTACATGCTATCTGTGAATTGGTACCCCAGCTGCCCTCCTACCTAAAGAATCTCCTGTTTTCTGTCACCAACAGTATACCAGTACTGGGAAGAGCGGTGGAGTTATACCCATCCATAAAGAATATTTAAAAGGTGTTTCTAGTTCCATCTTGCCAGGTGCTTGAGACCTTAAGCCGGTCATTTTCTGCGGAGCACTGACCTTATCAGTAGAGCAGAATTTCGGTGTTTAAAACCTGACAGAGACATATTGTATAGCACTGCCATGTAACATTTTTCTGAGATTTTGTGGTTCCATGGAATTGTGGTGGGTGTAGGTATAATTATGTATGAAATCAAGCAGTAATTTATTTAATAACAATAGAGAATTTGTGTTTTCCGAAGACCATTGCTATTACATTTGTCTCTTCTTTCTGTTTCATTTGTTCCTGGTTTTTGTTCTCTTCTTAACTGATATATCTTTTCTTCAGGGTATTATTAGAGTTGGTAATTAATAACTGTTTACTTTGCTGTTTTACTTTCCAGCTTCTAGTAAAACATGGTGGAGATTTGTTTGCAGAAAATGAAAATAAAGATACTCCATGTGACTGTGCAGAGAAACAACACCACAAAGAGCTGGCTCTTAACCTGGAATCTCGAATGGTATTTTCTCGTGACCCTGAAGCTGAAAGCATTGAAGCTGAATATGCTGCTTTAGACAAAAAAGAGGTCAGAGGATACTTTAAATTCAGGGTGTTTTACACATTTGTATTTGTAGCAGTTACATTGTGACAAAATCCCACAGTAGGTACTGTACTTTGTACTGTGTATTTGTAAACCATTTAATTTTAACACAGCTCTTTATAGGTTTCGTTAAGCTCAGAGAACATAACATACATTGTCATAACTAAAGAATTTTACTCATATAGCTCATTATGTGGACTGTCTTGAAAGCATTGCAGTCTGTAAGGCTGGAGGAAATACTATGAGGTCAGTAACCTGGGAAGTAGTTTCTCTCAACCAAACATTTCTAACATATTTTTATTTCTTAAGATGCCTTTTTGTCTAAAAATGAGGGCAGGAGAAATTCTGAAAAGCGGAAAAACTGTGGGATAGAACAGGAAAAATGGTCTGGTGGATCTTCCTACACTGAGACTGGGTTGAATGTCACCAGAAGCCAGCTAAGTAGTTCAGGATTTCAAAAACAGTGCATTTACTTTCTTGTTTTATAACATAATGCCTGAGGCTGCTCCATACCAGAACTTGTATGAAAAACAGGTAGTATCAGGTGGTGTCATTCTGAAGTCAAGTTTTGAAAGAGAGAGACGATTCGCTGACGTGAATTTGCTTGAATCCTGGTGTGTCTTACGGAAGACTGTGATTTCATAAGGATGATTTGTCTGAAAAGATTCTGAGCAAAAGTTTCCTCCCCTATCCATTATCAAATTTTAATTAACTAAAAGTCTGAATAAGAATGCATACATAAACTACATCATTCATTAAATATTATGAAGCAGTTCTATGTGAATTAAAGGACCATAGATTTCTATATGGCTACTCCCTTCAAAAGTAGCATGGCCTTGCCTTTTACTAGCTTAGCCCACTTACAACTTAATGGCACTTAAAATATATCATGAAGTAGGTTTAGATCACATCAACTGTTTCTCTGAAAAATGCCATGCATGGTCACTTTCATTTGCAAGTAAGAAAGTCTTTATATTGTTCAATTAATTTTCTGACTGAATGAATTAAAATATAAACAAGCCAGATTGTTTACTCCTAGATGAGAGGTTTTGAGATGAGGTTTAATATACTCAAATTGTACATTGAAATAGCAAATGTAATTAACTCATTTTAATTTCTCTGTGTATTGCCACATAGAGTCACCCAAATTGTTGTAAGAGTATAGTCTGAAATCGTCTTTTCTCTGTTGTCAAAAGCACTTTGGAAGACTGCTGCAGTTTCCTGCCATGGTTGCACTTTAGCACTCCTTTGCCTGTAGAAATATTTGGATGGTTATGTTGTCAAGTGGGTCGTAGCAATGATTTACCTTAAAAGAACAAGTTTTAAAGAATGGTAATATGTAATTGTTTTATTTAACCTGAATAACTTTTATCATTATATTTATACAATTGGTTTGCTGGCATATGCACCAGCACAGCTAAGAGAATAGTGAACTTACAAATATGGGTGGGGCAAATCAACAACTATTTGGGCAGGCTTTTCAGCAAGAGAAAATAATGTCTTGTGACTGTTCAAGGTACGTGCTCAGAGCAAATTCAGCTTAAAGGCATGATAGTTACAAAGGACTCAAGCAAAAGGCAGTTATGTTAATTTGGGGTCACTTCCCTGTTAAAAGATACGGTCTTGTTCCTCATTTGACTTGTGTTTAACAAAATTGTTGAGTGTGAGAACTGAAATGCCAGCAGACCTGCAGACCTAGATCCATCTGACATACTGGGCCAGCTTTCCCACAGGTGCTAAAGATTCAGAAGACAAAAAATGTCAGCCTGGAATTTGGTACACCAGTTGGTGGTCTTGGGGCTTCACATAGTGCAATTACACCTTCATGTGTTCCTTTCTCTTCCCACCCCTCTGCCTTTCTTTGTGACTTTGCAGTGGGATAAGCTCTCTAACATCTTCTGTGACTGTAATAGCACAAGGGCTAGCACAAGAGAGATTCTAAGTACATGTGGCCAGGGGAAGTTCATTTTTTTGATCTTAACCCTCAGAGTGACCAAAACAAGTTGAAAAAAACAGCCTTAGAAAGACTAGCACTAAACTGCAATACAAATGACTACATGTCCTCATCCTCCAGGTCTGTGGACAAAGGCAGTGAAAGCTGCACTTACCACTGGCTGTGGTGGTGACTGCAGCTGTTATCTTAATGGGGCAAGAGAAGTAATCCAAAAGCCTTCCCCAGAACGCATAACCTTCCCCAAAATGGCCCTTCAAAGATGGCCCTCTACATTTTTTCCCTCAATTTAATTAAAAAAAAAATATTAAACACTAAGGGAAGCAAGCGTGCAAAATGCTGCTTTGACACAGTGTTTAGGTCGTAATTGTTCAGTGATGCCCTTTAACATCCTTCCAAAACACAATTCATAAAGAATTAAAAAACTTTGAAATAGTAAGAAATTTTTAGAGTAATTTCATCTCTTGAATGAAGGTTAGAGGTAAAGATAAAACATTTGAAAAGCATGAATAGGATTTCTTCCCTGACAAAATAGCCAAATGGGCCTAACTCTGGTGTTTGTGATCTGCACAGTAGTATCTGGAATGATAGGACCCAATACCTCTCCTTCCAGACCTGCCATGTTTACAGCAGAAAATTATCCTCTTGTTCAGACAGAGTAAAAGATTTTTGTAGTGCTCAGTGCAGTGTCATTGAATTAAGTGTGCATATTCAGAGTAATAACAAAGCTTTGTTTCTAATGTTGAGAACTAGTTTGTGTTGGTTTTCACATTGAAATATTATCAAGGAATTACATCAGTGCTCACGTTTAGAATTGAAACACTTGTAATAGTGAAAAAAATAACTTGCACATACTTTTCTTTGATTACAGAGGCTCTCAAGTCATCAAGAAATACAGATTGCTGAATAGACCCACATTTCAAGTTTGAGAGCCTGACATTAAAGAGCTGTCCATCTTCCAGCACAGGATTACTCCTTCCAAAAGGGTTTCTGAATAAAATCCATTTCCATGCACTGACCCAAATCTCATTCTACTGGAGTGCTCCCTGAAGCATATTTTTAAAGCAATATTTCTATTTTACTTTGATTTTAGTACACCTCAAACATTTTTAGTGATCAAATTAGAGGCTGCACTTAAAGATGAGTAACAAACGGGCCCTAATAGTTTCAAAACACAAACAAAATTGTTAACTGTGTTTCCACAAAATGCAGTTTGGAAGAAAAACAATACACTGACACATTCATAATCTGTATTTCCCTATAGAAAATGGCAATGCTAAATATTTTAAGACCACAGTATGAACTGTCACTCTCTTAACACTGTAGTTAGTTGTGGCAAGAGAAGATCCAGCTATGATCTATGGGCAGTGGAAAGGATATTAGAGAATAAGCCTTTTTTGTCTTGATTCTTTTCCTTTGTTGGTGAAGAATCTCCAAAAAAAAAAGATCTGTTACATAAAATCTAAGTTTGTATTTACCTTGTAAATTTAATTGAAGTTACACTAAATGATAGGACTGTAACTGATTATTTTTTAAGCTGCTTTTATAGATTTTGGTTGTTTTACTTGCACAGTCTTTTAATTTGCTGTTTATTCTACCATGGGAGCATATTTATCTTGGTGATGTATCCCTGGAAGAGAACAGGCACCTTCATTTCAGTCACATCATGCGATGTTTTAAGCTTACATAAGAAACACCTGGGAATGAGCTGTACTTCAGAGCAGATCATCCGGAACAGTTTGGGCTGCCAGTCAGACTCAGTGAAATAGACTGTGCGATAGCAAAGCAGATCATTTCTTAATTCATTTTACGTATGTGCAACTGAATACTAGTGAGTGTATCACAGATTTATTGAGTGCATAGTAATTGCAGTTGTTTTTCTTCTTCCAGTATTGGTGTCATGTAAATACACACAGAGTTCTCTAAAATGATTAAAATGTACTTTATGTCTACAGATAGACAATGGTTTAGTAAATGAGAGAAGGGCACTACAGGTACAGGTCCTTAAGATATGTATACATTTATGTACCTATGGTATGTATACTTTTACTTGAATGCATTAAATGGCGTAGAGATTATTTTTTAAATATATTACTCCATTAACTATAGAACTCCATGCACCCATAAAGGAGGATATTTACATCAAGTATATTTGACACCATTTAATCATCTAGTCATCACCATAGCAAATAGTTACTTTGCCTTTGTCTATTTTAATGGTACTTTAAAAGTGAAGAAAATAATAATAGTTTGAAATGAACTGTTAAAACAGTCAGCTTACATATTAAAAATACATCCATGAGAAAAGCAATTATTTAATTTTTGATATCTAAATATTAGTGGTAAAAAATTGGGAATAGTTAAAGAGAAGGACTCTTGAGAAATCTATAGTGAGAAGCTCACCAGTGCATTAAAGTAGTAGCTCAAATATTATATTCCAAAATTATTCAGTGAAGTGATGCTAACATTGAACAAAGCCTTTTTCACAGCAAATACCAATTAAAAACTGCTCCACGAAAGATTATTAAAAGACATCTCTTGAGCATCATAAACTGTAATCAAAATCTTTTACAATAAATATATGGCAGTGTACAAATACGTCATCAGTGTTTGAAGTAGTTAAAACAAGCCCCTATGATATTATATAAAAGATATATATCCTTATAGCTAAAGACTGTATCTTCACAAGTCTCTACATGACTATGTCTTATTCACATTAACATCTTCAAGGTTCTCACTGTATAAAGCCTTCACTCTCAAAATTCCCATATTAAGCTACTCAGTAGGACCAATGTAAAATTTCCTTCCTTTCAGCTTCTTCTATGGGCTCATATATTATTCTATGAAACAAATGTCTGAAGTTTCAAACACATTCTAAGAAATAGTTCCCTCATTACCTAAAGAGATAGAATTAGGATTCTTAAAAACTGCAGGATCCAAAAATCCCTGCTGGGTTGTATGGAATGCTCCAGCTGAGATAACATAATAGGCTGTTACTCAAGGGAGATACTTGCCAGTGTTTGACCTAGAACCAATCAGTTAAAGATAGTTTTGAGCATATCCGCATTTCAGGATAAAATACTAGGTCCTGAAAAGTGCATATATGTTGCAGGTTTAACAGAAAAGACATTTCTTTTTATATGTGCTATTCAAGAATTGAGTACCATTTTGCTGACAAAGCTACTAGTTTTACAATAGCTATTCAAAATGCAGTTCAGATTCAGTCAAGATGATTTACTCTTTGCAGTATGTTCGTGCAGTTCTAATCATTCAGGCACCCAGATGTTTGTACCCCTGTCCTTCCGACATGTTTTTATAAATGATCTCTTTTGTAAGAAATTAAGTAGGTCAGTCAAATTCCAGCATGCTATGAATCAAGTGGCTCAGATTTATTTCAGTGTAAGCCATTAACATTTGGATTGTCCTTTACTGAGTCATGCATGATCAGCAATGGAAGGACATACAGAAAGTCCCTGAACTTGGGCAATCAAGATAAAGGTCAGGACACTCACAGTCCATTTCTCTTCGTCTTTTCTTGCTTTCTCAAAAAGGACAATGAGTCAATGCAACATTACTCTTGCCAATCATAAAGTTTCTAATGTCAAGAAGTTCCCGTTTATTTTACCTGACTAACAGAAGAGGTCCTTGTGGGACTCAGTTATGGTTTTAGACGCATTTTATAGAGCTTATGATATCTAGAATGTAGGAAGCCTGTTAGTTTTTTAGAGTGTGTGTCTCAGAAGAAAAAAAATCATTTAGAAGCCCAGGGTATCCATTCTCCCCATCTCTTCTGCTTATTATGCTCAAAGGGTAATGTGCATGGTAGACTTTTATTTAGGTGGTAGACTTCCAAAGACTGAACTAGTCTTGTGCTTCATGTCTATGTATGTAGGCATGCGTATGTGTGCAGATTATCTAGCACTGAAGAGTCCTGGACTATGCTCAACATAAAATCAAAATATAGATAGAAAATAACAGTGGTGGTCTTACTGTGGTTACCGCTGCTGCTTTGTTGCCTTTCTTCTCCAAATGGGTGAAGATAATTGGCATTTGGTGGCCAGGTTGCTTATTAGTCCTGAGCACATACCAGTTTTATGTCAGATGCATTAAATTTTTTTGTTAGCTATCCTTTATATAAATAAAACCAGTGCATGTAATAATAACTTTTTTGCATACCCTTTCTGTATCCATTCTCTGTACATATCTTCTCACTTATTTTTCTCTTTCTACATTTTGGGCATTTTCCCTGTGCAAGACTAACAAATGCTTTATTTGCTGTCATGTTTTAAAAAGAAGACTGCAAAGCCCATGTGTGCATCTCTAGGTCTTGGTTGGAGCTAGTTTCAGAATCCTAAAATTACTGCCTTTTTGTCTTTGTAATTTGACCTTTTTTAAACACTGTAATAAGGGGATGGAGCTTCAGACCAAAAAGGCAACTGGATGATCTGCTCTCAATGAGTAGGGCTATCAGAGTTAGCTATTGTTTCTCAAAAAGAGTTTTGACATCTTCACGTACAATCAGTCCTCAGCCTTGGACACATTCAGAAGCCATCTGGACACAGTCCTGAGCAGCTGGCTGTAGGTGAACCTGCTTGAACAGGAGAGTTAGACCACATAGAATCATGGCATGATTTTGCCTGGAAGGGACCTCTAAAGGTCATCTAGTCTGACCCCCCCTGCAGTGAGCAGGGACATCCTCAACTAGATTAGGTTATTCAGAGCCTCATCAGGCCTCACCTTGAATGTCTTCAGGGATGGGGCCTCAGCTACCTCCCTAGGCAACCTGTTCCAGTGTTCCACCACCCTCATGGTAATGAATTTGTTTCTAACATCCAATCTAAATCTGTTCTTCTCTAGTTTAAAACCATTGCCCCCTTGTCCTGTCTCTACATGCCTTTGTAAACAGTCCCTTTCCTGCCTTCTTGTAGGCCCCCCTCTGGTACTGGCAGGTCGCTATTAGGTTTTCCCAGAGCCTTCTCATGACATCTGCAGGTCTCTTCCAACCTCAACCATTCTCTGTTTCTGTGAATCTCAACCGCATGTCTCCTCTATCCTATTCATGACTGACCTGTCCACTTTTGTGAAAGTGGATATTGCCTCAAAAGACCTGTACTTGATTCTGTTCACAAATGTATACCTTCTTACTAGTTATTGTTTCAATGTATCCTCCCTCAGATTAATTCAAAGTTAGTAGGTCCCAATTAATGTGTAAAGTTAGCATCAGGTAATCTATATGCAATATATGTTAACATGTCCTTTCCTTTGCTCTCCCCTGAAATCCTTAGTTCAAATCTAGTCATGCATTCTCGTACTCATGCCACCATACCTGAAGTTTAACCATGTCAAAATTCAGCCAGATTCTGTGAAAATACAGCTTTTTTTGAGAAAGACAGAGTCAATGTTAGGCCAGTTCATCAGCTGAACATGGCCTCCCACTGTAATGGAGAACGCTAGAGATGCCGTCTTTTAGATTTTGAAATGTACAAAGATCACACTATAAATACTGTGAAATGGTAATGTTTCCATAAAGCTTTGCGTGGTCATTGGTCTCCACAATGAATAAAGTTAGTCACATATTACCTCACAGTTGAGATGTTGGTCCATAACAGTGCTTTGAATGTTTTCATTTTAATATGACATTAGACACTAACTAGAAAGTACTGCTAGACTTAAACTGTCTTTCTTTTCGAAGCCATACGAGGGGCTAAGACTTCAGGACCTGCGAAGACTTAAGGATATGCTGATTGTGGAATCTGCTGACATGCTCCAAGCCCCGCTCTTTACTGCAGAAGCTCTACTTCGGGCACACGGTAATCCAAAACCCTAAAGACTAAGGAAACTGTTTTCAGCAAAATCAAAATTGCAGTTTTATGTTTACTTTTTATTTCCAAGTAAAAGAGAAGTAACAGTTAATCAAATGCCAAGAAACAGTTCACACATGACTTCAGAAAGAAATACAGCTGCAGTCTGTCAAAAGCATTGAGGCAGACAGGGAAACTGATAGGAAAGTGATTCAAACTAGGAATTATAATGGAAGGCATTTTCATTTATGCAGTGGGGAGAATCAGAGCTTTCCCATTTTAGTGAGAGACAGAGAAGTAGAACTTCTATGGTTTTATATGTCAGAAAAGTAAAATTCATTGTACCTATTTTTGTCAGACCATTGGTTTTTGACCACTATATATTTGTGCATAAAACTGGATCAACTTTGGTTTTGTTCTTGTTGCAATAAAAGCAGTCTGACAATTTTAATCAATGGTTGGAAATTGCCTTGGGGTTTAAAGCATACGAGTGCATGTTCTTTGAAGGATTTTTCAAGTTACTCTTTTAATACAGGGTATACTTTTCCATGTATATGTCTGTAACCAGTTTAATTCCATGGATATTAGTCTGAGCTTGTGTCATGTAATTTAAACTGGGGTTGTCAGAAAGAGGGTATACTGAATTCAGTGTTTGCTCCAGACAAAAGTATCTCTCAAACTCAGTGGAAGCTTTAGACTTTGATTCAGTGATTCAAAACTTAACGCTTACTGAAGCATCTGCATTGTTACTGTATGCCAAGAGAACCACTCAGACAGTTACTCTTTATCATTTTGGGGGGCTTCTTGTGAAAATAAGAGAGAGAAGGAAAAGTGAAATAAGAAAACATTATTTTAAGCCCACAACATTTGGCAGGCTTTCATGAGAAGGTATGGTTCTTGCAACTCATTTCTTTTACAGTATTTTCAATAGTTAGTATCTGTGTCCATTTAATGTTGAATTAAGTCAACAGGGACTTCTGCCAGACATGTTTAAGGCACAGTCTTTGTATATTACTTTTTAACACTGATTATTTCTTTAATTGTTATAATGTATTTATAATATGTGCAATATTTGAATGCTATTTTGGATTCTCAGAATACTCTTATTAAGGCTAAATATTAATAAATATTTGACTTAAGTGGGTAGGCAGATTTTGTAGCCTGTGCAGATATTTAAAGAAAATTAAGGTAATACTGTTCAAACTCACAGCACAGTCCATGATAAGTCTAAAAGCAATGAGGTTAATGTAAACTGTGGACTGCCAGCATCTAGCAAGCAGGAATTGAAAGCTGAGAAGAAATCAAGTCTGTGCTGGAAAGGTCATTCTACTGATGTTGCCTTAGTGATACAGTGGTAACTTAATGCAATCAGCCAGTGCAGAGAAAGAAGCACAGACAATTTGCAAGTCATGAGAAAGTCAACTACTTTGCCTGTAGCTATAGTCATACACTGGAAGTTATTCCAACAGAATTTATTTTATTTGAAATGAAGACATGGAATTGGTTCAGCCTACTAATGGGAATAACTGTGCTATTTACAAAGCCTTAGACAATTGGGAAACATCAAATGCCAATGTTTTGGCATTTAATCTTGAAATTCATAAAAGAATAATGTGAAATCTTAGTTCACACAATGTATGAAAAGCATGGTTTAAATTCATGGAAAGATCATTCTTGTGTATTACCTTTAATAGTTTACAGATGTGTAATTTAATCCAACAAGTTTTGCTTTCTTACATTGCACAACTCTATCAATTTACTGGCACAGGCTATAAGAGTGTATTTATCTGTTTCTTTTTTTTTTTTTTTTTTAATTAAGAGACAGAAGTATGTAGAGATAGAGCCAAGATGGAAAAGGTTATTAGGGAAGTCATGAAAATAAATAATTTTACAGTTTTTCTGCAAGTGATCTTTCAACATTATTCTTATTTCTCTTCCAGTTTGTTATACAGCAGTTGATTTCAGTTCAGGATAAAAGAGAGGCAATTTAGCAAATATAATTACCTCATATTTTACTAAAACCCCTAAGTCAGTCAAGAAAATGCGATGGAATCCATTTAGTAGGAAGTCTTAATCCTGGGTGATTTTAAAGCTACAGTACAAAAAAGAAGCTCAAGAAGTCTTTGAGCAAATTTTACTTGTATCTTAGCATTGGTCAGCTCCCCTCTCAAACATTGTAAACTCAACTTAATTTGAAAAATGCTAATAAAATTTATCAGATCTGAACTGTAAATATGTTCAGGGTCCCTGTCTTTAAACAAATGAAATTAAACTAACCCATGGTATGTTGTATGTTAGATAAGTAAGCATCTGATCAGTAAATCATCTATAGATCAAAGGCTTTGATATTAGGAGGGAACACATTTTAATATGATAGCAATCTTTATTTAACGGGGAGTATTTTTACTAAGTTCAGTGCTTAGAAAATGTTTTCCAGCATTAATGCAGTATAGGAATACTATTTATATTTTTCTTACAAAATCTAAAATCCATACTGCATACTGTGGATTGTTTTAGATTCAAATTAGATACAAATTTGATGGATTTATATTTAAATAAGAGCATTCAAGTATTTTTAGTATTAAAAAAATCACTATTCTTAAGCTATCTTTAGTATTCCTCTTAGGAATTAGAAACAGAAGACATTTAAAACAATGATCAAGAAAAATTTTATTTAAAGGTCTTCATACATAATAAAATTTGTTTCACTAGTTCTTTTTTGTATACAAATGGGCAATGTTAATTATGAATAAAAGTAAAGCTTTAGGTAACACATAATTATAGAATAAAGATGTAGTAATAATATATGAAATATGTTTTGCAATCAGGTGGGTTTTGGTTTTTTTTTCCCCAGAAATAGAAGGCTCTTATATGCATATATAAAAACTGGTAACTCATTAGGTCCCAAATGTTTTTGTAAACCAGTTGTATCTTAGTCTTCTTCCTTCATTTGTAGCACTTGGCATCACTTCCTTAAACACAGTAGATAAGAGTGAATCCATACTGAACAATTACTTTTTTTCTTAGGAAGGGAAATATTAAAAATTCTGTGGTGCAAGGGCTGTTATATTTTGACCTGTCTTTGCAAGCCACTGCAGTTCTGCTTTCTGATTGAGTCTCCTGGCTTTTATTTAAGACTCGTTTAAAACTTATATTACAAGGAAACAAGATGCTTGCAATGTGACTATTTAAACTCATTGCATTGTGTATTATCTTGGAACATGTTCCGTAAAACTTAAAGTTCCATTCACTTACACTTTTATCTTATTTACTTACTTCTATATTCTTTAGCTTAGTGTTTATATATTCTTTTGAGGATGCTGTTACAATATAGATTTTAAGTGTTGTCAGCTGCATAATTTCCTGCGTCTGCATGTTTATCAAAGACTGGGACAGAGAGAAGTTACTTGAAGCGTGGATGTCTAATCCAGAGAACTGCTGCCAGCGTTCAGGGGTTCAGATGCCAACTCCCCCTCCAAGTGGATACAACGCGTGGGATACGCTCCCCTCTCCACGAACTCCCCGCACTACTCGCTCTTCAGTAACTTCCCCCGATGAAATCAGCCCCTCACCAGGAGACATTGAGACAGCTGTGGTAAGCTTATAAATAGATCTGAAAGTAACAGGGCAAAAGAGCTCCTTTCTGAAAGTATGTTTGTAAAGGTGTAATGTGTTCCTCTTTCCAAAAGTGGTGTTCAGAGAAGTTGACAGCTTAAACATTCTAAGCAATAGCACAATATTGAGCATCTGGGTAACATAAAGCACTCTTGTTTTCACCTTGGCTGTCACTCACACAGTAGCATTTTAGCCAGTTAAAGTCACATCAGTGCGTTTGGCTCTTTTGAGCTCTTCTCATCTCATACCAAGATGTTCGCTTTTATTGTATCCATTTCCCTGAATGTACTCAATGCTGTGAATTCTGCCCTTTGAATTTTTTTTCTTTAGAAAACAAAATTCTCTTTGTCTGCATTTTGAAACGTCAGCCCACCAGTGTACTGTAAGCTTATAATTACTTTTACTATGTGTGGGCTTCCTCAAGCAGTTTACAAGGCTATTGCAAATTTGAAATATGAAAGCGCCTTTCATTAAAATCAGTGTGGTTCTTTTGAAAGACAGAGTTCTCTTTTTAATAATCCACAGCTGCAACATTATAAAGCTTTTGCTTCATGACGTAAGCATTTTTCTAGAATATTATATGCAGCCTTGCAAATGGATCATCCCTAGACCTCATATTAAAATTAAGATTTTACATTCCTCCATAAAAATCTTTTTATTTCTTTAATGCTGAAAAGCAAACTATAAAGAAGGAATAATTTTATTGTACCTTTACTTACATTAGCAGTTAAATATTGTCTGGGAATATTTCCTGATGAAAATGTGTAATGAAAGATTACATGTCTTCAGTTTTACATTGTGCATTTTGTTACTCATTGATGGTCCATAAGCCAGGAATGCAGGTTTGGATAATGATTGCCATTATAGATCTAGTGTATTTAAATCCAAATCCAGAGTTAAACATTTAGCATTCCTGTTCATTAAAAAATCTTATAAAGAGATATCAAAATAAAATTTTCAAAACAATGCATATTTTTCTGAAATCTCACAATTTGGCAGGAGAAGGAATAGATAATATAAACCCACAAACTATAAAGTTCCCTTTCAGATCTTGCAGTTACATCCTATCTTACAATTAAAACTCTTCCACTAAATGTTCTGTACTTGACATTTTGAACTCGGGGCTTCACGAAATTCCTTATTTTAAAGTTACATTTTAAACATAATTGCAAACTCATATAAATTTAATAGTGAACATTACTGATGCATTGTCAGCTTCTAAAATATTTAATTTTGGCAAGACCATAAGCAGAAATGACCAAAACACCAATAAATGCCTTCAGTGAGCTTTGCACCTTTAAAGCCAACTTACTTGGTTTGGTTCTGTGTTGGCTGTAACAAAAAAAAAAGTGCTTTTAAAAAGTGGCATACCATAGGGTAACTTTTGGAAACTGTCCATATGTCTGTGTAATACCTAATGTATTGGAAGTTGAAATAAAATTTTCTTGGAGTCTTTGTACCAATGAAAAGAAAAATCCATTTGTACTCCAGAAGAACATGAATATTTATTTTCATACCTAACCACATGCAATGAGTAGTTTCATGGTTATGCTTTAAATGTTTTCTAAATGTTTACAGAGTAAGAGTCTCAATCTTCAATGTTCTTTTTTCTGTAGTAACTAGTCATATAAAATTCAGTAAGGATTTCCTCTGTTGGAATATTTGGATCTTAAATTCCTTATTTTGATCAAAAGCCTTCAAGTATTTTTAAAATATAGTATTTATGTAGGCTATTACCTAAAATAATTGCTGGTGTTGCACAACCAAATTGCTCTGCCTTGATTTGGACCTAACTGTGTGAAATGCTAAACATTTCCTGTAGCCTCTGTCATCTTCAAACTCCATTTCTGGCTGCCTGTGAAGCTGATGAAAAATGCAGATCCCTTTTGTCCCTAGAACTCTTAACTCTGAAGTCCCAGCACTCTGCAGGGTGAAGCATTTACTGAGCTGGAGGACATGATGGAAGGCACCCCAAAATGTGCTCTTTACATAATGTGTCCTACTAACAGTATGAAAGGCCTTAGGGTGTTAATCAGAAGTATTTTTTTCATCTACAGTGTGACATTTGTATGTCTAATATTTCTGTGTTTGAAGACCCAGTGGATATGCCTTGTGGGCATGACTTCTGCAGAGCATGTTGGGAGGCGTGAGTATATGTACTTTCCTTCTTTAGAGTAACATTCATACTTGGCCATTTTGAAGAGGAAAGGACAGAGACTGTGAACAGCTAATGTGAAGTACTGTTTGGGTTTCAAAGAATTGCTGGTTTGACCCTATTGAATATTTAAGTTGTTACTCAGGTTGGCCATCAACTGGTTTGGGTTTACGTAATGTTTGATTTTGTTCTGATTCAGCAAAACTCTTAAGCAAATGTTTCAAGCGTATGTGTAAATAGATGAGCCTACTCGTGATTTGTTCAGTGTGTGGTTTTGGCAGCACTGGGGTTTACACTTTCTAAATTAAGCACATGCTTAATTCCATCTCTTAGTTTAGGACACTAAACTTAGGCATCGTAAATCCATTCTCGGTCAGAAAAGCAATTAAAATGCTTTCTTATGTTGAGGATTAAGAAGCGAGGAGTAGATGTAGCTTAGAAGTTCTATTAGTGTAATGCCTTTGTTAATATTTTTTTTTTTAAAAGTCAGAATACTCACACTAGTAAAAACTCAGGCATTGCTAGTTATGCTAGTATAAATAATAATCATACTTTCCAGGAATAATTACATCTGTATGCAGTGCCTTTATATTCATCTTTGTCTCCATTCAGGAGATTGTCCTACTTGAACTGTACCACTACAGTGTGTTGTTACAGCGTTGTATCAGCACAGCTAGTCCTACTGCACATCAGCCCACTTGAGATGAATCCATTCTTCTGACATTAAGGAAGAGCACTTTCTCTTCATATGAGCTTTTAGAAGGCAATTCTTTTCAGTGGCAAGAAAATTAGTTGTCATGCTTCTGTTGTCTTGCAAATTGTTATGCAGCAATGTGGAAGTTACCAGGAGATGACTGACTTGACATGGGGCTTCTAATTTGGGCACTGGACTACGTGTACTGCAATCTGCGCTTGTACTCAGAGCTAGAGTTCAATGTCAAGTGTTTGTGGTGCACATTTAGGGTGGGATTCATCTTCCTGAACCAGTCATTTCTAAGTTACACGGAGCATTGCCAGGATTGACTTATCCCATTTTAAGACACAGATCTAAGAAGGGACGAATTGTCAAGTTTCTCTACCTTAACTTTTAAAGAATCCCAGGTAACTCACCTAGAACAGCTGCTTGTCCTTTAGATGATTAAAGTTAGATGACTATCATCCTTGATGTCAGATTAAGAAATTACAGCTTTTGAACTAAGCCACATTGTGCACCGTTAGTTAAAGTCCAGCTTTCAGCAGATTTCTGAGATCATTCCAGTGCTTAGGGACTATAAAGGTCACCATTTAGAAATTTATTTCTGAGAACGGACTTATTTTGATTAGCACAGTTGTAAAAATTAATTGCATATAAAATTAATTATTTCCTAGATTAATTACATTTACATGTTCTGTTTCTCATTTAAGTTAGAAGTGGTGCTCAGTTTAATTAAACATTGCAGAGTTATCTCTGTTAAATGGCAAGGATGAAAACCACCAACATACAGGGCTAAGCGTAGCTGATGGTGCTCACTTTTAAACCATGACAGGATTCTTTTATTTGTTTTTAATTATGCTGTTCATCACATAGCCCTTTGGAGCAGAAAGGGACACTCCTTATTCCTTGTTTAAAAATTGATTCATGTGAATGTCTGTGAACCAAGTATAAAGTATTCAGCAGTCTTTTAATTTTTACTTTTTATTCACAAATACTGACTTATAAAATTCTGGCAGATTTTTGAATCTGAAAATTCAGGAGGGTGAAGCTCACAACATTTTTTGCCCAGCATATGATTGTTTCCAGCTTGTGCCTGTAGACATCATAGAAAGTGTGGTTTCCAAGGAGATGGACAAAAGATATCTTCAATTTGACATTAAGGTAAATTATCAAACTCTTCTTTTACTCTTGAAGTATATTGCATTTTTACAAAAAATAACATAAAGCTTTTATGTGAAATGCTGTGATATAGCTGTAACTTTACAAGCAGAAATGCATAAATTAATATGTACCCTGAATTACTGGCTGTTCTGTATGCCATAATATCAATGTTTGCTATACCACTGAGAAAAAAGAAAGATCGTTACATTTATTTCTTAAACACAAATGCAATACTTCCATAATGTGTAACCTAATGCAGTCTGACCTGGACTTAGTAAAGCCATTCACACTGTCGCCCACAACATCCTCATGGATAAGCTGGCTGCCTATGGCTTGGATGGGCATATACCCTGCTGGGTGAAACACTGGCTGGATGGCTGGGCCCGAAGAGTTGTGGTCAATGGAGTTAAATCCAGCTGGTGGTCAGTCACGAGTGGTGTCCCCCAGGACTCGGTACTGGGACCACTCCTGTTTAACATCTGTATCAATGATCTTGATGAGGGGATTGAATGCACCCTAGTAAGTTCACAGATGACACCAAGTTGGGAAGGGAGTGTTGATCTGCTGGAGGGAAGTAAGGCTCTGCAGAGGGACCTGGACAGACTGGATTGATGGGCCGAGACTAATCGTATGAGTTTCAACAGGGCCAAGTGTCAGGTACTGCATTTTGGTCAGAACAAGCCCGGGAAATGCTACAGGCTTGGGGAAGAGTGGCTGGAAAGCTGCCTGGCAGAAAAGGACCTTGGTGTATCGATTGACAGTTGGTTGAACATGAGCCAGCAGTGTGCCCAGGTGGCCGAGAAGGCCAATGGCATCCTGGCTTGTATGAGAAATTGTGTGACCAGCAGGAGAAGGGAAGTAATCCTGCCCCCATACTCAGCACTGGTGAGGCCCCACCTCGAGTACTGTCTTCAGTTTTGGGCGCCTCAACACAAAAAGGACATTGAGGTGCTGGGGTAGGTCCAAAGGAGGGCTACAAGGCTAGTGAAGGATTTGGAAAACATACCCTATGAGGAGCGACTCAGGGAGCTGGGCTGTTTAGTCTGGGCAAGAGACCTTATTGCTCTCTACAAATACCTGAAAGAAGGATGTCGCGAGAGCGGGGCTGGTCTCTTCTCACTGGTGACAGGTGACAGGACAAGGGGAAATGGCCTCAAGTTGTACCAGGGCAAGTTTAGGTTGGATATCAGGAAAAACTTCTTTGCAGAAAGGGATGTTAAGCACTGGAACAGGCTCCCCAGAGAAGTGGTTGAGTCACCATCCCTGAATGTGTTTAAAAATTGTGGTGCTCAGGGACGTGGTTTAGCAGCGGGTTGTTAGAGTTAGGGTAGTAGAGTTAGGTTGAGGTTGGACTCCATGATATTTGAAGGTCTTTTCCAACCTGAGCAATTTGGTGATTCTGTGATTAATAAAATGATTTGCTCAAACTAATGTTCATAACAGGTGATACAAAGCTTTTAATCATCCAGACTTTGTGTTGGCAATCTAAAATTTTTATGAGTTTTTGATTATTTTATTAGCAAGAGACTGTTTACATTCAGAATTAGTACCTGTTGACATTTAAAAACATTTATTAGTACAAGTGAATTAACTGGGTTTTTTTTTCCATCCAATGCTTGTATATATAGGAAGAGAAGTAAGAAAACCATGATTTGGTTTCTTGGTTTGATTTTTTTTAATGTCTTTATTTCCATTGCTGCAACCTTGTTTTAAAAGCAATCTTTTAATTAATCTTTTTTTTTTCTACCAGTGTAGTAATGAACTAGTCTTTGAAATAATGTGCTCCTTTATCAGTGGTGGCAGGGTAAAACAAAGTAGAGAAATATTTTTTTGTTTACAATACAATACTTTTTCTGTGTGACAAGTCTCTTTAATACACAGTAACAGAGTCTTACACAGTAAGATGCAAATTAAATGACCAGATCTGATTAATCTTTTACATCTGCATATTTCAAGTGGCTGGTGATCAGCATAGGTTTGAAGCAAAGTAGTGAAAGTTGCTTTTCCTCCTCATTTATTAGATATAAGTTTTGCAACAGAAGACCTGCTACATTAACCAGAAAAGATTGGAGGTGAATTCCTGAATTAGTCTAGTTCTGATTTCAAGTTTATTTTGAATGGGATATATTGTGGGGGTTTTGTTTTAATCGATAAGGTTTTAATTCTTTTCAACTACAAGGGTCAGTTCTGCTAATGCCAGTGCATATATAGTAGCAGTCTACAGTAAGCCACATCACAAAGGAATTGACTTGCACATACTGAACGTTTTGTTTGGAATGTAAGTCATTTGTATCTGGAGTCTGTTGCAGACTCCATTTTTAAGGGGGAGATTACATTATTCCTTTTTTATAACTATTTTTAAAAGCCTATCAAAGTAGCTACAATATTGTCCTTATGCTTTTTGAGTTTGTTCCTTCAAAGAAAGATTATGAAAAGGATTGCTTTAGATCAGTGATGAAATCTGATCTTATGTGGTAAAATATTCTCCTTTCTTCCTCCCAGGCCTTTGTTGAAAATAATCCTGCTATTAAGTGGTGTCCTATACCAGGCTGTGAAAGAGCAGTAAGGCTAACAAGGCAAGGATCGAATTCAACAGGATCAGATACACTGAGCTTTCCTATGCTAAAAGCCCCTGCTGTAGATTGTGGAAAAGGACATCTTTTTTGCTGGTGAGTACTAGAAACGTAACTACATCTACATAAGCTCACAGTCACTGCTGTTCCAGGGATTAATTAAAAAGTACTACTCAGCACCAAGTGTGCAACAAAAATTTGTATGGGATGGTGCGTGGACTGTACTATCCTGGATCCATGCACTAAATAACCTCACATGCGCAAACAAACAGCAAATGTTTACTATATAGTCTTACTCATTACTGGCTTTGTTAAATGCAAAACAGTGGCTTGGAGTGCTGTGATGTTTTGTTCTGAGGGGACACAGGAGAAGTGGAATGCTGGTGGAGGGATTTTTGTGTATGCTCTGGATAGTTGTATGTCATGGTTCAACCCCAGCTGGCAACTAAGCCCCATGAAGCTGCTCGCTCGCTCTCTCTTCGAGTGGGATGGGGGAGAGAATTGGAAGAGTAAAAATGAAAAAACTCATGGATTGTGGTAAAGACAATTTAATAGGTAAAGCAAAAGTTGCATGTGCAAAGCAAAGCAAAATAATGATTTCATTCACCACTTTCCATTGGCAGGCAAGTGTTCAGCCATCTCCAGGAAAGCAGGGGGGGTCCATCATGTATAACGGTTACTTGGGAAGACAAACACCATCACTCCGAACATCCCTGACTTCCTCCTTCTTCCCCCAGCTTTATATGCTGAGCATGACATCATATGTTACAGAATATCCCTTTGGTCAGTTGGGGGCAGCTGTCCTGGCTGTGTCCCCTTCCAGCTTCTTGTGCACTCTGGCCTACTCACTGGTGGGGTGGAGTGAGGAGCACAAAAGTCCTTGACTCTGTGTGAGCCACTGCTCAGCAACAGCTAAAACATCCCCGGGTTATCAGCACTGTTTCCAGCACAAATCCAAGACAGCCCCATAGTGAAAATTAGCTCTACCCCAGCCAAAACCAGCACATTGTAGTACAATCGAAACAAGGCACGTTCTGAGTTGTAGTACAGAAAACCAGCAATTTTTAGCTCTTTCTGAATTTTGGTAGAATCATATCAAAGAAGATGGAATTTACACAGGACTGTGAAGCACATTTTGCTTCATAGGTATTGTTTGCAGGATCATTCCAGTCATTGTTCCACTTCAGGGACCTTTTCTTTATGTTATCTTATACTGACTCTTTAGATGAATACTAGCTCAAGGAGTAAAAAGCCGTAAGATACTTTAAAAATATCCCTCAGATTGCTTATCTTCAGCACTTCCAAGGAAAGGACAACAACAGTATCAACAAAAGCAAAAAAGTGGTGAGGTATTTTTTCTGAAGTGCAGAACAAAGCCCCATCATAGTTCCTTGAGATATCAGACTGACAACATATGACTATTGTACTGGGACACCCTTTTCACTGCTGGAAAATCAAAAAGGGTCAAGAAAAGTACAGACTAGCTAAGCAATGTTTCTTTTAATTTTTCAGTTGAAAACATGATGCAAGAAGAAGAAATCCTGAATAATTTGCTTGATTCCAAATATCATAAGACTCTTAATGAAAAATACTTATGATTTTAGTTCTTTCTCCATATGAATGGAAAGGAATAAGGAACTAAGGGAAAGTAGACATAATGAAACAACCACAAAAGCCAGAAAATGGAACTTCTTGGGAAGAGGTTGTTCACAATGGATGGAGAACTTGGAAAGAAACAAATTCTGTGTAAACAAAACCAGAAAATGTTTATTGCCAGTGAATATATCAGAAATTTTAGTACAGTTCCACAAAATGGTACCATCCTCTCATCCTTGCTTCTGATTACAGACAGAGAGTCAAAATTTTCCATTAACCTGAAGGACAAAGCTTGAGACCACTTTAGTGTAATGCTGACTTGGTCCTTCAGACATCGGCAGCTTCTGCTTCCTTTACATGGGTTGAATGTAGTAACCCACAAGAATCTCCTCTCAATGTGAAAATGTCCTCCAAGTACCTAATTTTTATGAGAAACATCTTTTCTTTTTTTTTTTTTTTTTATGTTCCTGAATGTTCATAATGTTTTGAGATACTGCACAAGCAAATACGGTTAAGGTCCTGAAAAAGACCACAATTTATCAAGAAAATATCCAAGAAGGTCTTTCCAAGGCTTTCTTTATCCACACAAAAGTGACTGAAGATTTTCATCAGTGGCAAGAAAGTTCTGCTAGCAACCAAAGCATCCCGCAGGACTATAGATGAAAACCTTCTGCTGACGATAGCTGTATTAGTCTTACTGTACAAAAACCCCATGCTTGAATGAGTTCCTCTGGAGAAAAAGCAAGAGTATTCTTAGTTCAGAGGGTTTTCATCATTACTCTATGCTTAAAGGGAGCTTGCTTCCTATCTTTAAAGTTCAATCAGCGTGTCCCACAGTTCCATATTTATGTCTGTTCTGCAAGTTTTACCGAGGTAATCTGCAGCTTAGACATTACAGTAGCAATTGATACTGCATTTAGTAAGAGCTTCTTCAGAATTTGTGTATTAAAAAGCCCTAACCCCCTATATAATCAGTTGCTTTTTTTGAATCTGTAGCCTTCCTGCTCATAAAAGCAAGAAAGTTTTCTGAGTCTATTAAGCAATTTCCTTTTTATTTTTAATGTGGAAGTAGGAGTGTTTCTTTTAGAGTTCCTTAGAATTTACTCATTTTTCATTACCCACCACTAACAACACCTTCAACAGAATGTCTTCTATGGTGATAAACACAGAATTCTATTCCCTTTCAGAAAAAGCATTCTGGCTTACTTAAATGTAGCGCAAGTAAAAACTGCGCACAAATCCTACATCTGTGTGTTATCAGATATATTTTGGAAAGCAGTCATAGCGGACATTGCACACTTAGTTTTGCACCATCAGTCCTCACTCCTTTCACCCTAGATGGAGGCAGGGGGCAGAGTCTCCTTCAGTGGGAGAGATACCTCTTAAGGTGTGTTGGTGAAGCCAGATACAAGTTGCAACAGTGTTTTTGCTGTTTTGACTCAAAATTCACTACGTGATACAAATACTATCATGAGGGGAAAGAAAATCCAGAACTGCATTTTTCTTGGATGATGCTTTTAGCCCTTCCAAGAATTTTAACTTTTTGAAAGTTGCTAAGATTTCATTATGTACTGCACCTTATAAAATAAGTATTATTTATAATATTATTTATAAATAAATCATCCTGATGAGTATTGAGTAGGTCAAACTGAGGAGGCCAACACTTTTAGTTGTCACAGCCATTTGGTGTTAATTCCCTCCATTCAGTGCTGTTAGGGAGCCTACCCAAAATACAGCTTTGTTTCATAAAAAGTTTTATGAGTGATAGGCTCTGTACTCTAGTAAAATGACATCCTTGTTTTGGGGTGGGCTGAGGAAAGAATCTCTTCCATGAGAAACTGTTCTTTAATGCTTTGTTGTGACTGTCACATAGATACAGATGTGAATATACCTGTGATGTATATGATTGCATTTCATTAAAAATCCACAAATTTACAAATTTTAAAACATCAGACACAGCCTTCCTCCCTCCCCAGTAACAGACTGGCTAATCATCTTTCAACTTAAAACTGAGTTTGTTAAAGTTAATTTTTGCCAGTTTCCGTCCTTTTTGTTCCCAAAAAGGACTGAAACTGTGTGAGAGGTCTTGGCTCTCTTGAAGTCAATGATTTAAGTGTACTACTGTCCTGCAGAAGTTAAAGGTGTCAGTTTTCTACCAGGGCTGAGACAGACTTATTACAGACTAGTTACTTATTCCAATGCAATCTTTTCCAGCTACAGATCTTAAGTATCACCAAGCCAGAGATCCTTGTGTGGTGAATTTAATCTTGTTTGGTAGCAGACTCGCTAGTGGGAAAAAAGTTGAAAACTGGTGCTGTAACCTTTTCCTCCATTCCTGTTCAAGAGCAATCAGAAGAGAATTGGTGTAGCTTCTGAACCTGCGCTGCAGAGAGCAGTTCACCACTGGATCTGCAGAAAACTTGCATAGGCTCTGATGCAGCTGTTGCCATTTGAAATACATTTCCCCTGAATTGTTTTGTTTGATACAGTGCACGACCGAAGCTCTTTGCTGCCGTTCCAGTAAAAAAGGGAGTCATTACATACCCAGAGTCCATATTGACACATCTACACCGAGCACCACCTGGAAGCCACATATCTGCCAGTGTGTAGTAGTGACGATCTTTAAAGCTAGTAGTAATTTCAAGAGAAGATCGGGGGCTCATTTCTCCACTGCATCCATGTAACTAAGTTAAAGCCCCCATTTAAGAGACTCCAGTGGAAAGGGTAAACATCCATAAATACTTAAGGCTGGTGCTAAAGGTCTTGGATCTTGTTCTACATTAAAAGTTTGAATGTAGTTTAAAATTAATTATTACAACTGAAGAGATGCAAATGATTCTACCTAAAATGCATTTCAGCTATAGCTAGTTTAGGATAATCTCTTTATTCTGGTTTACCTTTATGACAGAAACGATACAAAAAAAATACAACTTTTTGCCACAATAAAATAATACCTGGGCATAACTCGAACGCTGCAAAGCAGCTGATTCATTTCAGATTGTAATTTTAAAAAGCTCTCCTCCTTTCCTGTCTCGTTTCTTTGTTAATCTTAATAATGGTCATCTGTGCTTGTGAGCAAGTAGTCTGAGAGTATTTTAAAATAATGTTAACTGAATGGCTTTTTATCTTCCTGACTTGAACTTTGAACATATCTTGATAAGTTTCCGTGGTTTTTAGCTTGAACCAAATTTAACTTCAAGTCAAAATCTCTAAATGACAAGTAACTGTGTGTACTCCTTCATTTTCAGGGAGTGTCTTGGTGAAGCACATGAACCTTGTGACTGCCAAACCTGGAAAGACTGGCTACAGAAAATATCTGAAATGAAACCAGAAGAACGTAAGACTTATGCCTGGGGCGGGAGGGAGGGATTAATTCTTTTTTGCTGTTGTTACCTTTTGGTTTGACAAGGATTTTTTAACTGCATTAAGTGAAAAATCTACATTGGTTGAAAAATAGGGTGAAAGGGTAAAAGAAAACCAATTGAACCCTGAATTGAGGGGCTGCTTCACACTTCAACTGCATATTATGCAGCACTGTGGTAGATTGCCCTTCATAAGCCATCCCTCCCCATAGATTCACACGTGGTTCAGTCAGGGCATACAAAACTCTTTTCCCTTCTTCTTACAGCTTTGTTTCATTAATTGATTTATTTATATTTATTTATAAGTTTATTTGTCCTGGGCAATTTTAGACCTTTTAGCCCTGTCTGCACATCTGTTTGACTTGTGCTCCCTGCCGTTTTTGTGTGCTTGAAAACTAATTCAAGCCAACAGGAAATAGTAATAGCAAGGTTGAGGGTGAATTGCAAGGGAATTGTGAGGAAAGGCTTAATGATAAATAGCATTTACTGGAAAAACTAATAAAGATTGGGTCTGTCAGGACAGACATTCTTTATCAACACTAAGAAGAAAAGTTTTAGAGTACTTTACATCAATATTAACTTTACTTGGTTACTACAGTTCAGAGCCTTTCCATAATACATTAGAAATATTCTGGAAGGCACAGAACATTTAAAAAAGAGGCAAAACACGTGATACTTTGTCAAACTATGCCATTTTTTTCATATATGTAATTGCTTATATATGTATTATAAATGTCATACATAATATATATAAATTTGTATAGAAATAGATGTGTAGAGCAGCTAAGCTGATGAAGGGTCTGGAGGACAAGTCTTACGAGTGACTGAGGGAACTGGGGCTATTTAGTCTGAAAAAAAGAGGCTCAGGGGAGACCTTATTGGTCTCTACAACTACTTGAAAGGATGTTGTAGAGAGGTAGGCGCTGGTCTCTTCTCACAAGTAACTAGTGATAGAACAAGAGGGAGTGGCCTCAGGCTGCACCAGGGGAGGTTTAAACTGGACATTAGGAAAAATTTTTTCACTGGAAGGGTTGACAGGCTTGGAAACAGGCTGCCCAGGGAGGTGATTGAGTCATCACCCCTGGAGGTGTTTAAAAGCCATATAGATGTGGTGCTTGGGAATATGGCTTAGTGGTGGACTTGGTAGAGTAGGGCTAATGGTTGGACTCAATGATCTTAAAGGTATTTTCCAACCTTGATGATTCTATGAGATATATAGTAATAATGTGTGATAATATTATCTATAATATGTATAAATTAGAAAATGTATATATTTACATATGTGAGAAATACACACATTGAAGTATTACAATATTCTGTCAAGAAACGGGTAAAAATATCTTTCCTAATCTGTTTTTCACAAAAGATTGCACAAGTACAATTTCAGCTTCTCTGTTTTTGCATGCACCATATTCTCCTGTCACCCTCAAAAAGTTGTGGGAGTGAGTGAGGCATATGAAGATGCTGCCAACTGCCTGTGGTTACTAACGAACTCCAAACCGTGTGCCAACTGCAAATCTCCAATTCAGAAGAATGAGGGCTGCAACCACATGCAATGTGCAAAGGTAAGAAAGACTGTTCATGTAATTTGTTGTGAAGCCATAATTCAGGTTGTGTATGCATTTTAGGAGCTCAGATGTCCAAAACCTCTGAAATGTCATGTCTGAGATTTAATGGCACCTGTTGCAACAGTTAGATAATGTACAAATGGTGGATGACATGCATTTATAACATGTTTAATATTCAGTGGAATCCATTTGGCTGGCAGGTGAACACTGTTCTGATCAAAATTTCATGAACACCTATGAATTACTGGCAATACAGTATGAAACTTAAAAAAATAGAAATAATTGATAGTTTATTCATCATTAATAATGTAGAAGAGAAGGAACACTTTAGTTGGCAGAAGATGAAACATTTCAAGGGATGGTAAGCTCTAATGAAGGGTTTTCCTTACTACATTTTTCTTTTGCATTATTTCTCTTACATAGCAACAAAACAGAGAAGTTTAAATGGAAAACTGTAAACAGGGATTAATCAATAGGAATGAAAAGACAGCAAAAAGTAATTCTGAAAAAAAAATTACTGGTGACAGCAGCCAAAAAATTAGTCATGACTTTGCACTATGCTACCAAAATAGCAAAAATATTTTTTGCCATGAGTTCAGTATCATTTGAGAATGCTTTTTCTCTCAAGTTAGTTAAAAGCTGCAGATTTAACAGAATACTGTTTCTTTCTGTCAGAAATATATAAGTCAGCTAATAACTCCTTGAGGAGCATCACTAAAAATAAAAAAAGTAGCACACACTTGACATATTTGGCCTCCAATAAAAAGCTGAGAGATTTAGAAAGTAAATATATTTCTTTTTTCTGGAAATGTGTTAGTCCCTCTCCATTGCTATGCAGATCCCTTTTTCTTTATCCCTACATATTGTCTCTTTCTGTGGTATGTAATGAAGGTTGGCACTCTTTTTGGTGTCATTTCTTTGGTTTTGTCTGTAGCAGCAGCGAACAGATTTTCCTTCACCTTGTTTTATGCCAAGTTTGCTTGGCATTTTCTTTTTTTCTTAAGTGATTTTTAAAACTGCTCATAAATTCCATAGTGCTAAAAACTGTAAAGGAACAAAAAGTATATGACTCGTCATGGTTTGATAACCCAGATATTCTGTGGTAGGAGGCTCCCCAGAAATTGTTGTGACCTTAAGCACACCCAGAATGATGTTAATTCAGTTGTTCATGGAGGAATAATGATGAATAACTGCAAATCTCTGATGTATGACGCCCCCCCTCTTTTCCCTCTTGTTTTTCCTTTTTTTCCCGAAGTGCAAATATGACTTCTGCTGGATATGCTTAGAAGAGTGGAAGAAGCACAGCTCTTCCACTGGAGGCTATTACAGATGCACTCGCTATGAGGTTATTCAACATGTAGAGGAACAGTCCAAGGAGATGACAGTAGAGGTAAGGAATGAATGTGTGTGTTTGAAACACAGTGCTAAGGCTGCAATTTTCTATTTAGGATGTTTAATCACAATTCTTCCCAACTCGAATTCTAAATGGAAAAAAGCAACCTTAAATGTATCAAAGAGACATTTAGGAAAACACTGCTTATTTGTGGGTAGAAATATAAGATTTGATTCTGCTTTTGGGTTTGGTAACAACCACTGGTTGACTTGAGTAAAGTCATTTTACTTCTCTGTGCCATGGTTTCCCTTTGTGAAGTGGGCATGCTGGTACTGCAGTTAGCTGCTGTGCACTGCAGAAGACATGACTTAATTATGGCATTTGGAAAGTCTGCTTAAGTGGAGCAAGTCTGTGGTTACAGTATTTGAAGACTCATGACTTTCAAAAATTACCTTTACTTACATGTCACTTCTTAGGATTCTGTACAGTACTTCTCAGAATCATTATGGTTGGAAAAGACCATTAAGATCATCAAGTCCAACCATTATCTAACTCTACCAGTGTGACTGCTGTAGATAGCTTTTAAATCCATACAGGGATGGTGATTCAACCACATCCCTGGGCAGCCTGTTCCAGGCTTTGATGAGCCTTTCAGTTTAGAAGTTTTTCCTAATGTCCAGTTTAAACCTCCCCTGGTGCAGCTTGAGGCCATTCCCTCTTGTTCTATCACTAGTTACTTGTGAGAAGAAACCAGCGGCTACCTCTCTACAACGTCCTTTCAAGTAGTTGTAGAGACCAATAAGGTCTCCCCTGAGCCTCTTTTTTTCAGACTAAATAGCCCCAGTTGCCTCCGCCACTCCTTGCAGGACTTGTTCTCCATGCCCTTCCCCAGGCCTCCTCTGGACCTGCTTCACACCTCAATGTCTTTTTTTATACTGTGGCATCCAAAACTGAACACAGTACTCGAGGTATGGCCTCACCAGTGCCAAGTACAGAGGGACAACCCCTTCCCTTCTCCTGCTGGCCACACTGTTCCTGATACCAGGCCAGGATGTCGTTGGCCTTCTTGGCCACCTGGGCACACTGTTGGCTCATGTTCAGCTGCTTGTGGACCAGCACCCCCAGGTCCCTTTCTGCCGAACAGCTTTCCAGCCACTCCTCCCCAGGCCTGGAGCTTGAATAGTGGGAATAGAAACAGTTGGTTATGTAATTACATCTAATGGTGATTGCTAAATTAAATCATAAGATTTATCTCGGTTTCTTCTGTTTCCTCATTCTCCAGGCTGAAAAGAAGCATAGAAGATTTCAAGAGCTTGATAGGTTTATGCACTATTACACAAGATTTAAGAATCATGAACTTAGCTACCAGGTATGGGTCAAGCTATTTTTACTGACTTTTGTTTCTATTTTATTCATCCAAAAATAATTATCTTATTGTATTTTATTACTTTTCTTTTTTTCTAGTTAGAACAGCGCCTTCTGAAAACAGCCAAAGAAAAGATGGAGCAGTTGAGTAGAGCTCTCAGTGGAAGTAAGTATTTGCTGTCATTTATGAATTTGATGTGAAATCAACTCAAGTCTGTTATGGCTAAACCTTTTCTTCTTTTTTTGATAGAGTTCACATCAGTTTCATTTGTGATGTGATCCCTCCATTATTAGAATTCATAAGCAGGGGATGAAAGCTAAATGTAGGAGAAAGTGGCATTAGTAAGGGAGAAGCTAATATTCCGTGCTTACTTCTTTTAGAAAGAACACTGGGTAGTCATTAAGAACTTGCTGCTCTTTACTTGCAAATTATTTGACTGACATGCACATAAATTTTACTACTTTGCAGGAAAACTTAAGAGTAATAGAAATGCTGACATCAGCAGGAAAATATTTTTACAATGCTTGTTTCATCTTACAGCTGAGGGAGGCTGTCCTGATACCACATTCATTGAAGATGCAGTGCAAGAGCTTCTAAAAACCCGACGCATTCTTAAGTGTTCTTATCCATATGGATTCTTTTTGGAGCCTAAAAGCACAAAGAAAGAAATATTTGAACTTATGCAGGTAATACATGAATATATTTTGCTTTTCAAAGGTTACTCTTTTTTTTTTTTCTAACATTAGTTAACAGTGTCTTTCTACTGTTTTTGAAATGTAAAACTGATAAACCATTTTGTATTTGTAACCAAGTTGGAAAATTAATGCATATTTATTACTCTGTGACAAAGTGGCTTTTAGTTCAATTTCAGAATGAATGAAAAACAACTCTTCACTGCAGAATGAAAGGGATAAGGACAGGTGGAAGGGGAAAAAAGAGGCTGAGAGAACTGGGTCTTTTTAGGCTGGAGAAAAGGAGACTGAGGGGTGACCTCATTAATGTCTAAAAATACGTAAAGGGCAAGTGTCAGGAGGATGGAGCAAGGCTCTTCCAGGTGACATCCAGTGATAAGACAAGGGGGTAGCAGGTACAGGCTGGAGCATAGGAGGTTTTGGGTAAACACAAGGCAAAACTTTTTCATGGCGAGGGTGCCAGAGCACTGGAACTGGCTGCCCAGAGGGGTTGTGGAGTCTCCTTCTCTGGAGACGTTCAAAACCTGCCTGGACGCGTTCCTGTGTGACCTGATCTAGCTGATCCTCCTCTAGCAGGGGGGTTGGACTAGATGATCTTTCGAGGTCCCTTCCAACCCCTATTGTTTTGTGAAAAAATGGAAATTATTTACTGTTAACCTCTTTTTCTGAAGATAATATTTTACCTTCAGTCTTCATCTCCTTCTCTAGCTCCTCTTTCCTGTCTTTCCCTAGTAGTGTGTCTGGACAAAACTGGGGGAGTACCTGGGCAGCAGTGACATCAGCACAGGGCTGCTGCCTCCTCTCTTTTCCTTTAGGGCTCCTGAAGCTGTTAAGTACGTGTGAGAACAAGGAATCCCTGCTCCAAGCTAGAGGACAGCATGTGGGTCGGTAAATGAGTAGGCTAGAAGGCAGACATTTTGGGGTATTTTGGTATTGCAAATGTGTTTCTAGGGAAATGGATATCATTCTGCCCAGTATTATGATGTAGAGCTCTGCCTGATTTTCACTCCACTGTAAAATTATTTTATTCTGTATTTATTAACTATTCTGTATTTATTATCTATTGCAGACAGACCTAGAAATGGTCACTGAAGACCTTGCACAGAAAGTGAACAGGCCTTACCTTCGGACTCCTCGACATAAAATCATCCGTGCAGCTTGTCTTGTGCAGCAGAAGCGGCAAGAGTTCCTGGCCTCTGTGGCCCGTGGTGTTGCTCCTGCAGACTCACCAGAAGCACCCAGGCGCAGGTAATCCAAACAAAATGCTCCACAAGACAAAAATACTCATTGATAGCTGCCAAAGTGGGTGAATCCACTGTTGTTCTTTGACAGTGAGGTGAGTGGAGCAGATAAATGTGGTGCTCATAAATCACCAGATAGTGACATTTTCTTGGACATTTGCTCCTTCAACTTTTCACTGGGGAAAAATGTGTTTGAGAATCACTACTCTGTATGTTGCAACCTAAACTGCTTCCCTGTTTGGCATGGGGGTTGGACTAGATGATCACCAGAGGCCCCTTCCACCCCCTTCCATTCTGTGATTCTGTGATTTCTGTGATTTGTAATATATTAATGATTAGATGCCGTGGCCTTCATTTCACTTTTTTCCTTCAAGATTGTCACTAAATACCTTGTACGCTCCAAAAATCTCTAAGTATTTGCTAAAAATATTGAGTAGTTCTGGAACAGTCAACAATTTGAAGAAGATTTTTTTAAGTTTAGAATTACAATTGCAATTCTTCTTTGACGTTGATAGGTTTGAAGTTCTTCAGGTTGTGCTTTGCTCTACTTCTAAACTTTATGGTGTATCTCTTCATTTTATAGCTTTGCTGGTGGAACATGGGATTGGGAATATTTGGGATTTGCATCCCCTGAGGTAAACTATTGCTTTTTCTTTTTTTAACTTAGTTCTGCATATTCTAGAAACACAGGTATGAGCACAATCTGCATGACGAACTTCCTTATTTTGGTTGAAAGCAATTGAAGTTGGTTTAAGCTTACCATTTTATTTATTTCACAATAAAAGGAAATATATGCAAAGATAATTTGTGCAGTGACTCTATACAATGCCTCTAACATGGCCATAGTCACTATAAGGTGGCATTACACAAGCTTTGTTGTATTCATCATTTTCCAAGTACATAACCAGTTGTTATATTATGTATAAACTGGTGCCTATATGCTGAGGGACCTTCGAGTATTAAATACATGAAATTGTGTAGGTTACTTTTGAATGCAACATCAGTTCAGTGGAAATTAACAAAAATTCTAAGAAATTTCCATCCTTGCACCTACATATTGTTAACTATTTGAAATGCTTCTTTTTATTTTATGAAGCGGGATGGAAATTACATATTTAAATGAGACGAACTTCTGCCTAAGTTTAATTTTCTTAACCAAGAATGAAAATTAAAATTTTTAAACTGAATATTCCACTATCTATATATGGGAAAGGATAAATAATTTTGAAGACTCTGCGTTGAAATATGAGAAGCTTCCTGTAAAGATCTCCTTTATCATCCTAATTTTTATTTACTATTTTGAGAACATTAGATTAAAGCATTCAGTTAGGAAGGAAACTGAATTTCACCATTTCCTTGGTGCTGTTTTCTTTCTAGCTAGTCATTTTAAAGCATCCTGGAAAGCTCCGTGTACTTTTTCTATATATTTCCTTTGCTATTGTTGGTGAGCATATAGCTTGCTTCTCTACAAAAGATCAGCTGGCTTCTCCTGTCTAGTTCCTCTAGTCCTTTCTTTTGAAACAATTCTATGTTTGATAAAATCAAACATATTGTGATGTTACCATATCATTAGTGGAACTGGTTATGAGAAAAAGCTAGTAAGAAATATGATAAGCTGTTTATCAGTAGGTGCCATTGCAGTCATGCTTAGATGATTGCTTATGAGTTTTTGTGATTTGCTAGATGTGGCACTGTATGACGTAAGTTGGTTTCTTTGCTGTATAGCTATCAAGGATACTTGCAACCACCTATGCTAAAGGAATTCTGTAGAATTAATAATGTGTATCTTTGTTTAGTGAATTTCACTACAACACTTTTGATGTAGAACTGTACTTCCACTGGCAAGTAGCAGAATGTCTGTGTATACCCGATTACTGCAGAAAACAAAATCCTACTGGTTTTAGGAAGGAACGCGTCTTGTTGTAGACCATTATGTGAAACCATGAGGCTCCTACCCAATAAATAACACTCCTTTTGTTCACATATATAAAGTCATTTCAAGTAATTAAAAATAAAATTTTACCAGTAGTAACTAAGATATCTTTCTAAAGGTTAAAAAGCAACCAGAAGTTAAATGGCTGTTGTTAAAATTGGTTATTTTATTGCAAACAGATAAGAGAGAAGATCTGACGTGACTAATAAATCTTAGTGTCCAGTGATCACTTCTCATTATTCCTTACCCAATTCACAGTTACATAATCATATGTTTTTAAAATAATTCAATTATATTGTTTATATCAAGATTGATTTTCTGTTGTTTGGGGCACCGCCTTCCATTTGGGAAGTCCCTGAGCTCCCTAGGAGATGGAAGAATAATTTATATTTATTTACTTAATGTTTACCCTGATTTTTATGTTGTTTCATATGCTAACAATCATATACTACTAAACACCGTTGAAGACAGAAAATCGGGCTAAATGGACCTTTTGTTTGGTCCAGCACAGCTATTTTTATGTTCTTACAATCTCCATGGATCTTACATAGATAAAAATCTGTGGATACCGATGATTTTGTGACTATTCTTTTTTTGCTTGCATTATGTCATGCATAAAAAATTGGTCTGAAACAATTTACGGAAAGACATCACACCATCATAATACCATCAAAATGAATAAGCTCATTGTCTAAGAGAAATTACACTCTGGAGGTAAATTTTAGATAGTTTAGGTGTTGAGATATTCTAGGATGAAGAGATAATGTAAGAAAGGAAAGCTAATGGCAGTGTTATCTTCCCCAAGACGTTTGGCCAAATGAAGCCTTTGGATTACAGATTTCCTGACCTAGGGCTTAGGGAAGAAAAATAGCAATATTCTTTTCCAAAGAGAAGTGCTAGTATCTGTGTGTATTTTTTTTATTGCCTTGTGTAAATGAATAACTTAGATTAACAAGAGATCTTACAAGAGATGTTACTTACACACTCAAGTGTAAGCTGTACTAAACAGAAAGCATATTTGGAAATTAGCCTTCAGGCATAAAATCAGTCTCTTAGTATTAGGAAAGGTCTAGAAATCAAAATCTTTCCAAGTGTTAAGATAATTAACCCTTGGGATGTTAGCTTGACGTGGCCAAAAGTGAGTCTTCCCCATAAATAATAAATATAAGCTGTCTTTGGTAAATACAGACAACATGAGAAATTACAGACTGCAGGAGTATACCGTATGGGATAGCAGCTCAAGGTAGGCAAAAATAGAGGAGATGTGTAATTCATGGAAAAAAAAAACCAAAACCAACATCAAAGCCGGTTCAGTAGAAGAGTATCAGCTGTGGCTTAAGAAGTTCCTGAGCCATAGTGTCCCGGAGGCTGAGAAAAGTATAACAAGTGCCAGTGTATGTCTGCCAGCTTTCTGTAGTCTTCCAAAGGTTATTTTCTACTGGCCATTGCTGGCGACAAGGGCTCTGAGCTAAACTATTGGTCTAATTCAGACTCATTGTCTTTATGTTCTAAAATCACTAGGTGTATATATTTAGTAAAAAGTGTGTCAGTGTGTGTGTAGATGAAGTTTGGCATCAAAGCTTTTTTTAAAAGATACGCATACTTGGAATTCTTTAAAAAGGGAGATTGCAAGTATTAAAATGTCAGTAAAACATCAAGTATTTTTCTTTGCTAATTCATTATTTTCTAGACTTAGGATTACTTTGGAATTTTTTTTTATTATTCATGTCAAGCATTGCATGATATAACTTGCAATTTATTTTTCTGAAAACAGGTGATTTTATAATGAACATAAAATCACGCATTTTTTAATTAAAATGTGGTGCTCGTTACATCAGGAAAATATTACTGCATGCTGCCCTGTATTTTGTAACCTTTGGTTTATGCAGGAATATGCTGAATTTCAGTATCGGAGGAGGCACAGACAGCGTCGGCGTGGAGACATGCACAGCCTGCTGAGTAATACTCCAGATCCTGATGACCCCAGTGAGAGTACATTAGGTATGGTCCCACCTGAGGCTGGGGTTTTTTTCTCTTCTGACTTCAGAAGTTGCCAGGTAAAGGCCACAGTATTTGTTCTTCTGTGGATACACTTTGAAGAAGTCTCAGATACATTGCTGTGTTTTCCAGGATGCAAAATAAAGAATAAAAGGGTACAGCATAAAGAACAAACACTTTTGTATGGGATCTTAGAAGCGCTGCTGACTTCGTTGTGGCTGCTTCTCTTTTTAAAGAGAAATGCATTGATCTTCCCACTAACAACTCAGATATTTAGAGCAGGTTTGCTTTTCTGAGGACATTTTGAAGGGCACATACTTCATATGAGTCTTATCAATATACCAGCTCTTTTGTGCAACTTAAAAGGACCAGCTGTGCATAGCGTGTAGAAGAGGGTTCTGCTGCCGCAGGCCTGCTGGAAGATAGTCATAAGGCTGTATTCCAAAACCCTGCGCAGAAACTCCTGTACTGGCAAAGACAGCCAGGAAACAAGCTGGCATGGGTTACAACTTCCAACACGCTACTCTTCTGAGCAGAGCTACGGCTGACAGCAGTCCCTTAAGGTCACTGTAACTTGGCTGTCTGGGCCATCTCCGTTCTGCCGTGAGCTTTAGCAAAGGTACAAGAATAGCTTGAATACAAATCATACCGTGACGGTCTTTCTTCAGAGCTGCCAGTTGTGTGCTCGGTCTCTTAATCCACGCTGCACAAACTCTCATCTCCATCTCGTGAACTGAAGTCCTATACATAGCTTGTCCTTTAAAAACAGAAAGAGAATTGGTTTACCAAGGAGAATTAAACAAATACATTCTTTATTTTAGAAACACTAAAAAGCACTTGAGTGAGCTTTGATCCTTCTCTGTTACAAGTAGAATGCAAAATCATCTCGTTAGTTTGAGGACTAGACTTGGAACACTTATTGTAGTGATGACCAGTGCATACTGTTAAAGCATGCAAAGAGAATTAGTTTGTCTCACCTTATTTCGAGTTTCGAAGTTTTGAAATGGAAAATTCCATTTTCCAAAGTCAAAAGAGTTACATTTATTTTTATGAGATTTATTAATAATTATTTTTATTAATAGTAATTTTTCTGGAAACAGCATTTTACTTCTATTTTTTTGTTGGTTGTCAGTGATTGCTGAGGTACAACAAATGCACTCTTAATTGTGCTACAATCTTATGGTAAAAATTAATCTAATATTAACATTACAGCCGAGTTGTTGTCTTTGGAAGAACAGAGAAATGGACAAACTTTCGTTGTAATCCACCTGTAAATGCATCCTGTATGGTGTCCATGTGCAGCATTTTTCAGGACTTCCCATAAATCATGTCTGGGAGCATGCCATTCTTTCAAAGAGAAGAAGGGTGTTGAGAGCAGAAAGGCACAAATTAACCTGGTAGTCACTCCTAAAACAGTGGACTGGTGTTTTGCCACTGTGTAAGATTTAGTGTGGAAGGAGGGGTTTGGATTATTGAGTTCAGAGTGAATAAAGGAATAAAATTATACAGCTGGAATCCAACAGGAAGGAAGAAATTCTGTCAGTAAATAACGGTGGACAAGGCTTTCTCACTGGTGCTTCAACTGTTTCTGTTTCAATTGCCCAGACACTCAGGAAGGTGGCAGTAGTAGAAGACATGGCACGTCCATGGTGAGTTCAGCTTCTATGGGTATTCTGCACAGCTCTTCACTTCATGACTATACCCCTGTCAGTCGCTCTGAAAACCAGGATTCTCTTCAGGTATTTCTCCTAATCTCTTTTCCATTCTCTCTGATTTGCTTCCTTCCTCTGCTCTGCTTTTCTGTGTCATGTTGTTTCTGCAAATCTTCCTAATTTTTCAATGTGGAAGGGACAATCTAGGACAACAAGTTATTCATTGACACCAGTAAGAAGTGCTAAACGATCGCTAGTGTAATAATAGTCACCTTGTAAATTCTGTTGTCAGCTACGTCAGTAAAAAATGATTCTGATAAATGACATGTAGGAATAATGAATGAATTTCAGATTTGAGCCCAAATTACTTTCAATCCAAAATATGTAACAACATAAAAATTTTACTCTGAAAGCAACCTGATGTATTTCCACAGGCGCTGAGTTCTTTGGATGAAGATGACCCGAACATCCTGCTGGCTATTCAGTTATCATTACAAGAATCTGGCTTGGCCATAGATGAAGAAACTAGAGACTTTCTCAATAATGAGGCATCTTTAGGAGCAATAGGTACCTCGCTGCCTACAAGACTGGACTCTGCTCCCATAAGCATAGATAATCCAAGAGGCGCTTTGAGCAGCTCTGAGCTGTTAGAACTCGGTGACAGTCTGATGAGACTAGGTGCAGGCAATGACCCCTTTTCAGCTGAACGTCTTCATTCACACCCCTGCAGCGATACAAGGAGTGGATTATACTCAACATCCAGTGACGCTGATTCCAGCAGTCAAGATCCTAATACCAGTGAAAATCTACTTGGAAATATTATGGCCTGGTTTCATGACATGAACCCACAAAGTATTGCTCTGATCCCCTCAACAAGTACTGAAACAGATGAGGATTCACAGCAACCCAGTACTGAAGATGGGTCAGCAGGGCAACCAAATCTTACAGGGCTGGAGCCTCAGGAAGAGCATGCACTATTTGAGGATGCACTCAAAAATGAAGGCAGAGGCACCCAAACAGACGAAAGCACTTCCGAGGAAAACATGATTCCAGGTGAAACGGTATCACAAAGTGGTGATAATAACAGGGAGGTAACAAGCACCCTGGATGCTTCAGGAGATGCTTCAAGTCAGACTCCTCAAACCTCAAGTGAATGGATTGAACATGTGCATCTGGTATGAATAAAAACTAAATCTGGAGTAAATGAGTGGCGGTGACAGATGGTACAGTATGTGGAGTTAGCATTATGGAGGCTTTGTTCCACATAATTACAGCTCGGTTGTAACCACTGACGTAACAAAGGATATTTTGGAATTCTCTTGAATTGTAGTTCTTTATAATAATGTGAACCTTTCAAGGAATATCCTTTGCATTTAATTAGGTAGTACTTGCCTTTTTGCTCTGAAGAAAAAGGAATAAGTAGGTTGTATTCCACATTCCTAATACAGTGCAGCATCTGTTTAGCCTTAGGTTGATGATCCTTAACTTGAAAGTATGGATTAAAGGCTTACACTGATTATTTTGGTTGGTTTTCCTAAGAAATACTTTATTCTATTTTTTAGAACTCATTCTTCACCAAAATAACATCTAGCAGTTCAGTTGCATTTTGTTTTCTGTAACTTTTCCTTACTCATTTTCGTTAGCAGTGTGAACAGAGGTATTTAATGCTTCTCTTTAGTACTGCTCCAGGAACAAGTTTAGGGGATATTCTTTCCCATTAAAATCAAAGATTTTTTCATGTCTATTTACAGTCCAAATGTGCCAAACTGTGAATAGTTAGCAGGCAGTAGCCTAACGAAACAGTGCAGTGTTACTCTGTCAAACTAATCCCACAATTCATAGCAGTGAAAGAAACCACTGGGTAGCATTGCTTCTCTAAATTTAACTGGCATGCGTTGCCACGGTGACTGCATTTAATTAAATGTAGCCTGTATCTTAAGTTAATAAAACCTAATGCTGCTGTTAAACAGTTACTTTAAATATTAAAATACAGTGAGTTCGCAACAGCTATGCTGTATTTTAAGAGACACTTTAATGGAAGTGCAATCGTAGTTCTTTGTTTTCATAATTCTACAAAGCATTCTATGCACTAATAGTGCAATTACTTTTAATGATAACATTTTATAAAAATATAGGAATTCAGAATTTTCATATATTAGCCAGTCCCGCAATTAAAGTTCAGATAACACATTCTGCTCAACATGTTACGGTGCCTTTGCCTAACCCAACTGGATAGTTGCCGCAGTTAAACGAGTAATTCAAATTCAGTGTCTGTTCTGGAGTAACTATGCTATTAATTGCAAAGACCTCCATACAACCACCCATGGCCTTGCCTTTACAGTAAATAACTAAATGTTCAGTCAGTGGTTTTGCATAAACAAAACACTGCTAGGTATTTGTTCAATTGCACAATATTCATTTGCCGTGTGATTCCTGTTTAGTGTAAAAAAAAAAATAAATTAAAAAAATAAAAATAAATAAAAAAGTTAAAATATAAAACCACACACACAAAAAAAATAAAGCTTTTTCCTAGTTGTTGTACCGTGAAAAAAAAAATAAAATACTGGTTTTAGATTTGCTTAAAAGCATCAATCTACAGTTAGTGAGATACAATGGTACAGTATGTAATTACAACTAGAGTAAGTTGTTCAAATGGCTGTTTTAATTACATATAATCAAAATTTGTCATACCACAAGCAAATTACATACACTCCATTTTAAGTTTTGCTTAACTGTTACCAGAGACTTGTTGATATGGTATAAAAGTTTATTACTACTGAGTGTGTATAGGCAAGTGTCATGATAGCAGAGTTTATGTATTGATTACTGTGAGTTCAAGTGAGTGTTTTGGTAACTAATTCATGCAAATCCAGCTTTTGAACCTTGCAGTCACAAGGTTCATATTAGTAAAAAATTAAATATTTTACCCGTACCCCGTAAAAACCTTGATCATTTTGCAAGCATCTTTAGAAAGAGTAGAATAGAATAGAATAGAATAGAATAGAATAGAATAGAATAGAATAGAATAGAATAGAACAGTCTCAAATCATTTCCCAACTTTTCCTCCAGCTGCCCTACTCCAGAGATA